>JAJMFU010000031.1:0-138047 GCA_030574915.1 Komagataea wickerhamii
ACCCTTGTCGTTGGTGATGGTAATCTTGTTGGACTTACCAGTACCCTTCTCGACGGCAGAGACGTTCAAGATACCATTGGCATCGACATCGAAGGTAACCTCGATTTGTGGAACACCTCTTGGAGCTGGTGGAATACCAGTTAGGTCGAACTTACCTAGCAAGTTGTTGTCTTTTGTTCTGGCTCTCTCACCCTCGAAGACTTGGATCAAAACACCTGGCTGGTTGTCAGCGTAAGTAGAGAAAGTCTCAGACTTCTTGGTTGGAATGGTGGAGTTTCTTGGAATCAACTTGGTCATGACACCACCAGCGGTCTCAATACCTAGAGATAGTGGAGCAACATCTAGCAATAGCAAGTCTTGGGTCTTGGAGGATTGGTCACCGGTCAAGATAGCGGCTTGGACGGCAGCACCGTAAGCAACAGCCTCATCTGGGTTGATGGATCTGTTTGGCTCCTTACCGTTGAAGAACTCAGAGACCAACTTTTGGACCTTTGGAATTCTGGTGGAACCACCGACAAGAACAATCTCGTGGACTTGGGACTTGTCTAGGGAAGCATCTCTCAAAACCTTCTCGACTGGATCGATGGTAGATCTGAATAGGGAAGCACATAGCTCCTCGAATCTGGCTCTGGTGATGGAAGTGTAGAAGTCAATACCCTCGAACAAAGAGTCAATCTCGATGGAGGTTTGAGCAGAGGAGGAAAGGGTTCTCTTAGCTCTCTCAGCGGCAGTTCTCAATCTTCTTAGGGATCTTTGGTTGGAGGTCAAGTCCTTCTTGTTCTTTCTCTTGAACTCAGCGGCCAAGTGGTCGACCAACTTGTTGTCGAAATCCTCACCACCCAAGTGAGTGTCACCAGCAGTGGCCTTAACCTCGAAGATACCGTCCTCAATGGCTAGAAGAGAGACATCGAAGGTACCACCACCCAAGTCGAAAATAAGAACGTTCTTCTCACCCTCGTCCTTCTTGTCAAGACCGTAGGCAATGGCAGCGGCAGTTGGCTCGTTGATGATACGTAGAACGTTTAGACCAGCGATCAGACCAGCGTCCTTGGTGGCTTGTCTCTGGGAGTCGTTGAAGTAAGCTGGGACAGTGACAACAGCGTCGTTGACGGTGGTACCAAGGAAACCCTCAGCGGTCTCCTTCATCTTGGTCAAGATCATGGAGGAGATCTCTTCTGGAGTGAAGGTCTTGGTCTCACCCTTGAACTCGACTTGGATCTTTGGCTTGGTGCCCTCGTTGATGACCTTGAATGGGAAGTGCTTCATGTCAGTTTGGACTTCTGGGTCGTCAAACTTTCTACCAATCAAACGCTTAGCGTCGAAGACAGTGTTGGATGGGTTCATGGCGGCCTGGTTCTTAGCGGCATCACCAATCAATCTCTCAGTGTCGGTGAAACCAACAAAGGAAGGAGTGGTTCTGTTACCTTGGTCATTGGCAATAATCTCGACTCTGTCGTTGGCGAAGTGAGCGACACAGGAGTAGGTAGTACCTAAATCAATACCGACAGCTTTGGACATCTTGTTCTGGTTCTATTGTAATCAATTGGCTAGAATAAAAACCGTTGAAGTGAAGAGAAGACAGAGAGGCGGGAATCTGGGAAATCGCCCTTTAAATAAAAAAGCGCTGGCCGCTTTTTCGACGAAAAACCACAACTTTTTCCTTCTGGAAAGTTCGATGAAGATGAAAAGTTTATTAGTAAGCACTACACCAAAGGCTTAGTCACTAACATAGGCGCACGCTATTCGCTAATAGTACACTGGACATAAATAGTATATGCGCTTCACTCATTCTTCTGGAAGGTACCAGTCTTCTGAGCCTTCTCTGCAGGGTTTCCAGCGTGCTCCTGGGCTTTCTGGATGATCGAGAAGCTGTTGGCTTTCTTCAGACCGTTCTTGAGAGTGATCCAGTATTGCTTGACCTGCGGTGGGACGCTTGTTGACGACACCAACCCGTCAATGCGCACCTCCCAGTCCTTGAGAATCTGTTGAGTGAATAGCGAGCCCTCACTCTTGACCTTGATGAAAATGGAGTAGAGAACCAGCGTCAACCAGGACCACTTCTTCCAGGCTAGAGCGCGTAGGATTAGCCACACTAATAGCAACAACTCAGAAGTAGCTGCCACTCTTCTGGACAGTTCATGGTACTTCTTGACAAAGGTCTGAAGCTTGGTAGCAACACCAGAAGCAATTCCAAGTTCAGGAAGTAGTTCAAAGCCCAAGACACTCAGAACATGAAAGATAGAGAACGCATAGTATGGAAAGACCGCTAGAGTTCTCTTCGGAAAGACCAACCAGATCAAGGCATTGTACAGGTAGTGAGTATTGTCATCCTGGAGTAGAGCCCTGACCTTGTTAGAGGTGGTACCCTTTGCCCATAAGTGCTTATTCTGGTACAGGACAATACTAAATGAAGTCACAGCCCCAGCGAACAGTAGCTTATACCAAATGACACTGGCTAGGCCATCCTTGTAATAGCTGAAAAGGTAACCAAAGAATGAGATAACAACAGTGACATTACCAAGGAACCACACGAACTTTAGGTGTGAGGCATTGACAAAGGCAATGAACTTCTCGCTGAGAGATTGGGAGGTCTGCGCTGTGGCTTTGACGTTATCCTTGGTAGCCTCAGTGGGCTTCGTTGCTTCTGACATAATGGGCACAGTCGAGTTTCAAGAATCCAGGAATAAAACAATCTCAATGGTGATTGATCCAATGAGTGGTATATATAACCGTCTTGTGAATTGCTCCCCTTTTTTGCTGTTTTGTGTCAAAATTAGACGTTTCCTAAGTTTGAGATGAATTATTGCTACCGAAAGCAGTTATGTGTCAGACGATGTTGTTACCCGGATTTGATGGTGTATACAGAACATGGACTTCGGCGGCTAATCAAAGTATTTAAAGAGCTTCAGATCCTGATACAAACGTGCTGATTTCCTTTCAAGAATGGTGACGATAACAGATGAATATTTGGATTCTCCTTTGGTGCTTCTTTGCACTATCTACAGCCGCTGAGGAAGGAGGTGAACTAGGACTTCATGACCAAGTTGATGTACAAGCTACAGCCGTCACAGACTTCGAATTGTTTGAGTCACTACTTCCAGATAGACTTCAAGTGAATCAAGAAACTGTTGTTGCGCACACTGCTGATACAAGGGACTTATTTGATATCTTTTGGAGCTTTGTGCCTGATCGACTAAAGATAGTCCAGGCCCAGCTCAAGGAGACAGCTTCGCCAGAGGAACCCGCCCGCCTTTACGCAAACAAGTTTAACACAGTTGAAGAATTGGTAGAGGCATTGATAGGTGATGTTGAGTATGTGAGGGCCTTCAATGTGAATCAACCCTTCGACTATAACCTCGAAGACATTGAGGAGTCTGAAAAGAAGAGTGTCAGTATCTTAACGGAGCAGTTGATCTCTGAGCTTTACCTAAAGCTATATAGGCTCTTCAATGAGTTTTCAAAAGTCTATGAAATCTTAGAGAGAATGGATGAAAATGACTTTGTTGCCATGTATGACCACATCTATGGGCCTGAGAGTGAAGAACTAATTGAGGTCGCAGGCGTCTCTGTTGACAGTGACTGGAATTTCGAGTCATTTGAGTGGGAGGGAATTGTTCCAGAGAGAGATAGTGTAACGCCTGCCTATGTTCCCTTTATTGACTCTGATGACTCCTTTGAAGTCACAGAAGACTCTGAGAGCGAAGTTGACGCTCAGGGTATCAAGAAGATAATCAAAATCCTTTTGATTCCCGTGAAGATATTGAAGCTTATTGCCAAAGTTTTCTGGAACTTAGCTGCTTTAAAGAAATTGATAGAGCTTGCAGAGAATAAAGTCTGTCTCACTATCATCATCTTGATCCAAAAGATTTGTTCTATAATCATGCATATCAAGAAAGAGATAATATTCGAGATCAAGGTCGTCCTTTGGGCAATCAAATCAGGTAAGCTCTTCAAGAAGATCCTTTCCATCATCTTCCTTATCATTAAGAAGCTCAAAGTCTTGAGTTGGATCTTGAGAGACTTGCTCTACAGATACAAATGGAAGTTGATTTTCCTACTCAAGAAGATCGAGAAGAAGTCGTTCCTCATCGCGATATTCTTTCAGGAATTGGTGTATGCCAAACTAGGTCTCAAGACGTTTGAGGAGAAGAGATACATCAACTTTGTCTCCTACGATGATGACTATTATGATTGGGATGATTATGACTACTATAAGGAGTTCTCCCATTATGTGTACTCGAAACCAGGTACTTATAAGTCAGATGATCCTGAGTTCCAACAGATCATTGATAAACTAGAATCCGAGCCTGAAGAGGAAGAGGAAAACTTTGACAAGAAGAGACAAGGCATCCAGTTCGATATGAAGGAGGAATTTGGGTTTGATACAGTACATTTGAACTTGGACCGATTCCAAGAACTCAGAAAAATGAAGAACAGAAACTCCCCACAAAAAGTTGCACAGAAGAATAGCTAGTTTATTTCTTTAGATCTTGGGTTTCTTGTTTGCGTCTGGTGTCTTTGGCTTTGGTTTTCTCTTCTTGACAGCAGCAGTCAGATCATTCACCACAGGCGCAGCTCCTGAACTTGACTTGATACTGGAGGTTTTATCACTCGAAGTTGCTTCACCTAATATACCTTTGAGGATCTCTTCCTTTTGTAGTTTTAGTTGCTCATTAGGATCTCTCGACAGCTCCTCTAGTTTCAGCTCTAGTTCCTTAATGAGTTCCTGATCTGGCTCAGATCTCTTTCTGATGGATTCGATAGCCTGTTTCAAGTGATGCACTGCCTTTTGCTTTGACTCCTTGTTCTCAAAATCAAACTCCAACGCCAATGATAGTTTGTAGTGTGCCTCACTGATCAGGTTTGAATTAAAATTGGACAATTGTTCTCTCAACTGGAGGAGAGTATTGAAGTCGATGGCTGCTTGTTTGAAATTTTCGGTCTCCAGTGAGATCTCACCTAGTAGATCATGAATGTCGGCAAGCTTAACTGTGATCTGAGTCAGAGGGTCGATAGAGGTAGATGGGTCCTCCAACTTTTCAACTTTTGCATCGGAATTGCTGGATAGCTCCTTGAGTCTCGCTTCGAATAGAGAACGCGCAAGATCTAAAATCTCCCATGCGATCTCAAAATCTGACTGCTCTTCCTGCTTCTCTCCTTCTCCACCTTGATCTTCATCACCTGCTTCTTGGTCCTCTTCTTGCTCTCCGTCTCCTTCGTCATTTGCTGCTTCCTCTTCTTCTTGTTCTTCTTCCTCATCGTCATCTTCCTCTGCCAAAGGAACATCTTCACTGAATTGGAAAAGTCCACTTTCTTTTCCTTTCTTTAGCTCTTCAGTTTCTTGTTCATCCTCAGGCTCATTAGATTCCGGTTCATGTTGTCTCTCCTCATCTTCACCTCCGAATAAACCATTCTTAGAAACAGCAACTTGGAAAAGTGCCTTACCGTACAAAAATAAGAGTTCAGGGTCTTCCTCGCCATTGTTTAATTCAGATGACTTTCCACACGCGTCACCATAGAGCTCAACTGCAGTCTCGTAGTCCTTAGCGGCATAAGCTTTTGCGGCTTTCTCCAGTAAAGGCTTAACCTCCTCTTCGTATGACATTATATGAACAGACTGAACCTCCAAACACGTCAATTGACCTTGTCTCTATGTCCAGAAGCTGAACAGAGACAGAAACTAAAGCGCATCGCGTACTATAAAAGATCGCAAACCCTCGGTAATTACCCTTTCGAGCACATTCCCCTCGGATTTCTTTCTTTGTGTTTCGAACGCGAATTTGGCTTTAAAATGCCTTTGGAATCCAAAACCAAAACAAACCACAAAAGAGTGCCAGATCACCAACTTCAGAGCCCCCAATGTCTGTCAACCAGTCGTCAATGCTCGACCCAGAACCTGCCGAGGTCCAGAAAGACACCTTCGGCTCAGCCTTCGCCTCTACCGCCTCCAACGAGGAGCAGACGAAAGTCAAAGAAGAGGAACACGAATCAAATTCCATCACCTCCAAGCAGGCTCCAGCCGCTGATGAATCAAACGTCTCCGCTACTGGGCTAGGCCTCGACTTCACCAAGAGAGAGGTTGAGATCAAGCAGGAGCACTCCCCAGTCAGCGAATTGAAGAGCGAGACGAACGGCCACCATGTGCCAGTTACCTCCACCCCAGCACCTTCCCTTCCTACTCCTGAGATCAAGGTTATCAGAAGAAAGTTGAACGGCTACGTTGGGTTTGCTAACCTTCCAAAGCAATGGCACAGAAAGTCCATTAGAAGAGGTTTCAACTTGAACTTGTTGGTTGTCGGTGAAGCTGGTCTTGGTAAGTCAACATTGATCAACACCTTGTTCAACAGAGAATTGTACCCATCTAAGGAACCAACCACTGAGAGACCTCAACAAGTTTCCATCAACAAGGTTGAGACTGAAATCGAAGAGAATGGTGTCAAGTTACACTTGACTGTCGTCGATGCGCCAGGCTTTGCAGAGCAAGTCAACAACACCAACGCATGGCAGCCAATCATTGATGAGGTCAACCAAAGATTCGACTCCTATTTGGAGTTTGAGAACAAGATTGACAGATCAAGCTACACTGACTCCAGAATCCATGCTTTGTTGTACTTTATCGAACCAACTGGTCACTCCCTCAAACCACTAGATGTTGAGTTCTTGCTGCAAGTCCACAAGAAGGTCAATGTGATCCCAGTCATTGCTAAGTCAGATACCCTTACCGAAGAAGAAATTGTTGAATTCAAACAAAGAATTCTTGACGATATTGAAGCACAGAATATCGAGATCTTCAAGCCAAGAGTCTACGATAGTGATGATGAAGAGACCAACCAAGTTACTGGCGAGATTATCTCAAAGATCCCATTTGCCATTGTTGGATCCACTAGAGAGGTTCAGACTAAGGATGGTAGAACAGTTAGAGGTAGGGAGTACCCATGGGGTGTTATTGAAGTTGACAACGAAGACCATAACGACTTTGTCAAGCTTCGTCAGCTACTAGTGAGAACCTTCTTGGAGGAGCTCAGAGAGAAGACCTCCAAGTCGCTATATGAGAACTACAGAACAGAGAAGTTGATTAGATTGGGAATTGAGCAAGATGACACTGTGTTTAGAGAGTTTGACCCAGCCACCAAACAGCAGGAAGAGAAGGCACTCCATGAGGCCAAGTTGGCCAAATTGGAGGCCGAGATGAAGCAGATATTCCAGCAGAAGGTGTCCGAGAAGGAGAAGAAGTTACAGAAGTCCGAGGCCGAGTTGTTCTCGAGACACAAGGAGGTGAAGGAGAAGTTGTTGAAGCAGCTCAAGGCACTTGAAGACAAGAAGCAGCAGTTGGAAAATGCTCGTTTGAACCCTGCCATTGACCCAGCTCCAGCTCCAACCCAGAAGACCAGAAAAGGATTCCTCCGTTAGATAGTTTAGCTTATGTTATCTAGAACTTAATGTCGAGTGTCGCGTTGTAGTTTATTTGTCAGACGTTGGACTGATGAGATGAGCTATTTCTGCTGGAGGTGAAAAAAAAGTGCGCTAATTTGGCTGGTTTATAGCATAAATGGCGCTAAAATGGTTATAAAAGAAGCCGTGTGTCCTTCTGAAAGGGTTCCAGTTATCAGATCGGATTAACAGTCAGGTACACTATGAAACTTCTGAACCTGAAGATCACCAACATCTACTGTGAGGACTGTCACGATGCGATAACCACGACATTGTCCCAGATTTTCAACCTTACAAATGACGAACAGCGCGACCTGCCACGGGCTACGGTGAAGATCCTTGACGATGAAGAGGTGTCTATTGTCGCTGAGGACATCAGCAAGCGTCTTCAGCGTATTATAGTCTCAAGATTGGAGGCCTTGGGGTTCATTGTCCAGGATTATTCTCTGCATAAGATTGTGGGTGAGACAATAACAGATGAGATCGAGAGAAACTACCTGCTAGATCTGATCGAGTTCTTCAGAAAGCGTGTGCTGAGAAACGAAGTGGATGGTAGAAGCAACACACGGTCTCCTGAGGCCAGACAGGATTCCTTGGATGAAAGTGGTGTTGAAATGAAGGATGTTGGAGAAGGTGCACATGATGTGGCCTTCAGAGCGGTGTTTGCTCTTGGAGGACTGACTTGTTCAGCTTGTGGTCAGGCTGTATCGCGTGCTATTGAGGAAGTGTTGTCCAAGTCTAAATCTATTGATGTGAAGGATCTGAGCTCGAAATATTCGGTTGATGTTGTGTCTGGTTCTGCTACTATGATCATCCCAAACAAACAGTTGGCTAACAATGTCATCCACTCTATTAAGGAAGCTGGCTACACTGCGACTTTGGTTGAGTTACTGCCTGTCACTACTGAAACTAAGTACAGATTGAATGCTGCTATTGGTGGTATGTCCTGTGCTGCTTGTGTCTCTGCTATTACCGGTGTTATTGCTGACTTGCCGTTCCTTGTTGAACATGCCATTAACAATGTTTCCAAATCTGGTGTCTTCATCATGGACTCGAATTCCAATGACAATATCAATGAACTGAAAGAGACAATTGAGAACTGTGGGTTTGACTTCAAAGTTGTGGATATTGAAGAGGTTAACCATGCTACTATCAAGAAACTCTCCAGAACCATCAATTTGAAAGTTGAAGGGATGTACTGTGACCAGTGTCCTGACAAGGTCATGAGAATTTTAACCAACCACGGTAGTGCTGTTGTCATAGAGGATCCAATCACGCTTTCCGATCCGTTTGTGAAGTTCACATACATCCCTTCTGTGCCGTCATTGACCATCAGGGGAATCTTGGAAGAGATCAGACAGGTCTCCAACTTCAAGGTGGAAATCATAGAGGACATCACTCTAGATGAGCACCTAAGAAGAATTTCTAAGAGAGAAACATTGAAAATCGCATACAGATTAGCATTGACAACCGTTCTTGTCATTCCAACCTTCATATTCGGTGTTGTTGGTATGGCTTTACCATCAGGTTCAAAGTTCAAGGTATGGCTAGACAAGCCACTCTGGACTGGAAACACTGCTCGTATGACCTGGATCTTATTCTTCCTCGCCACTCCTGTCTACTTCTTTGCTGCTGATATCTTCCATGTCAAGGCACTGAGGGAGATTACAGCGCTCTGGAAGAAGAATGTGAGCTGGAAGAGAAGACTCTTCAGATTTGGAAGTATGAACTTGCTGATGTGTCTGGGTACTTCTGTCTCATACTTTGCAAGTATTGTTCTGTTAGCTTTGGCAGCTCACTCCAAGAGGGCTGGTCATGGACATAGTGAAGGTGCTTTCACCACGAACTACTTTGATTCTGTTGTCTTCTTGACCTTTTTCCTGCTGATTGGAAGACTATTGGAATCCTACTCGAAGACTAAGACTGCTGAAGCTATTTCGAGTCTCGGTAATCTCAAGCCAAACGTTGCCAGTCTGATCACTGATGGTGAGAACGATGTCAAGACCGAGATCAATCTGCTTGAGATTGGAGACATGATCAGAATTGTCCCTGGTGACTCTCCTCCGGTTGATTGTATCATTCAGAAGGGTACTACCAAGTTTGATGAAAGTGCGTTGACTGGTGAGTCTATCCCAGTTGAACATACTGTTGGTGAACAGGTTTTTGCTGGTACGGTCAACAAGGGTCCTTCTTCTGTCGTCGCTAAGATCTCGGCCCTGGATGGTACTTCTCTCATTGACCAGATTGTTTCCACTGTCAGAGATGGTCAAATGAAGCGTGCTCCAATTGAGAGAAGTGCTGATGTTTTGACCGGTATCTTTGTTCCTATTATCACTCTTCTGGCTATTCTGACTTGGATTATCTGGATCTCTCTTGGATACTCTGGAAGACTTCCAGCTCATTATATGACGAATGATATTGGTGGATGGGCGGTCTGGTCCCTAGAGTTCTCCATTGCTGTCTTTGTTATCGCATGTCCTTGTGGAATTGGTCTTGCTGCTCCAACTGCTCTGTTTGTCGGTGCTGGTCTTGCTGCTAGAAATGGTATTCTCGCAAGAGGTGGTGGTGCTGCTTTCCAAGAGGGTTCAAAAGTCAACATTGTCTGCTTTGACAAGACTGGTACTCTGACCATGGGAGGTGACTTGAAGATCACAAACTTCGCAATCTCTAAAGACCCAGCTCTAGCAAAGATCGCTTTACAAGTCACAAAGGATCTGGAAACTAGTTCAAACCATCCATTGGCGGTCGCTGTCAGAAACTTTATTGATGAGATCAGTGTCAAGAAGAACATCAATCTTGGTGCAATCAGAGTGCATGAAAGTCAAGAGATTCCAGGTAAGGGTCTGAAGGGTGATGTTGTGATTGATGACAGTGATCCACATGACCTCGAATTGTGGAAGGAAGTGGCTCCTGAGACAGTTATCTTGGGTAATGAGACCTTGATGAAAGAACATCAGGTGAACTTCACCTCTCACCAACAAAAGCTTTTGGACGATTGGAAAGTCCAGGGTAAGAGTATAATCATTGTCAGTTTGAAGAGCACAACCAAGTTCGGAAATGATAAGTTCCACCCTGTTCTGATTATGGGATCTAGAGATGAAGTGAGACCAGAAGCTAAGAACGTGATCAATTACTTGAAAACGCAGAACATCGAGACCTTCATGATTAGTGGTGACAACTACTTGACTGCCAACTCGATTGCAAAGGAGCTAGGAATTGACAATGTCATTGCTGAAGTGTTACCAGAAGAGAAGGCTGAGAAGATCAGATGGATACGTGCTACACACTACAAGTCAACTATCGCGATGGTTGGAGACGGTATCAATGATGCGCCAGCACTAGCAGTGGCAGATGTCGGTATTGCGCTAGCCTCAGGATCTGACCTTGCCCTGACCTCTTCTGACTTCGTGTTGTTGTCTCCTAACTTCCCACTGATTACGCTGTTGACCTTACTACAACTGTCTCGTAAAGTCTTCAGAAGAGTCAGATTCAACTTCGGATGGGCACTGGTGTACAACATGATTGGTATTCCTATTGCTGCTGGTGTCATTTACCCCTACAAGAACTCCAGATTGTCTCCTGTATGGGCCAGTGCTGCGATGGCTTTGAGTTCTGTCAGTGTCGTCCTATCATCACTGGCATTAAGATTCTTCAAGAGACCAAAAGTGGTGCTGGAAGAGACTAAAAAACTCAGAGATTTCGAAGCTCTCGAGGAGCAGTTCTGAGGACTCTAATTGATATGAATTACTCATAATGAAACGATGACATTAATAGAAATTGAGGCATTGTAGTAGGAGCTCAGCTTAACTATGTAGTCTTCCTCGAGTTCCGGACATTATTTACCCTCGGAAATCTCATTTGGTGGCGAAATGGAAATCGAATTGTAAACACACCAAAAAGAACACGAGCAGAAGACCTTCAATTCATCGTCAATTTCCCTTCAAATGCCATCTCTTGAGTCCCTCACAAACGAACTGAAGGCTGCCTTCGAGGCCAAAGAATATTCTAAAGTGGAAGAGCTGATCACGCCGATTAAAGTGCAGCTTATTCAGAACGACCTTCTCCTTCCAAACTTCCAAAAGCTCAAGACAGATGCCAACTACCTTAATGACCTGATCATATCCAGATCTATCCTGGAGATAGGTGCTCTCAGTTTCATCAATTCGTCACAATTCGACAAATTTCAGCAGATCATTGACTCTCTAAAGACCTTCTACTTCAACGAAGAGAGTAAAGAACTAAGCAAATCCATCAAGAAGAACAAGCTATTGAGTTTATACTTGCTCTTACTGTTAAGTGACGGTGACTTTGTGAGATTCTACACTGAATTGGAGTACTACAACTTCAAACTTGCTAATGTGGAGACTGACCTATTCTTAAAATACCCAATAACTTTGGCAAACTGGCTACTGGAGGGATACTACGACAAGGTATTGCAAGTCCTGTCCAGCTCATCAAGCAGCAGCGAACTCGCAGAGTCTAAGTCCAAGCTCAAAGAGTTCCAAGTGTTTGATGAGATTTTGATCAAGATCACCAGAGAGGAGATCGCAAAGACATTGAACAAGAGTTACAACACGCTGGATTTGAAGAATGCTAAGAACCTGCTACACTTGAAAGACAACGATAATGACAAACTGACGGAATTCGTTGAGGAATTCAACTGGAAACTGGAGAAGAACGAGCTCAAGTTTGACGATCAGGAGGAGAACGAGGAAGATTTCGAACTGGAGAACGAGAACTTAACACATACAGAAAAACTCGTGAGAAATGGTCTCAACTATGCTAAAGAAATAGATTCCATCATTTAGAAGATGATCTCTGTTTGAATAAACATAAGAATTAATGAAAATCTGTCTGTAATCGTAATCATCTCAGAGACTTATAAAATCCATTATATCCACCCTCTAAATCGAACAACATTGTCTTGACTTCTTCCTCCGTTAGGTCCTCATTCAGCTTCATTTTATTCAATTTGATGAGCCAGTCAATCAGGTTCTGTCGCTGGATTTTGAACCCTTCCACGACATCAACAGGTGAGTTCTTGAAGAATGCTGTTATATTAGTGAGCAACTCGGAAAGGATTGGGTGTAGTTGGTCTTTTGTCTTGAAGTTCAGTTTCAATGCGTCCATTAATGTGATGAAGTTTGATGTGATTTCTGCAATCAGTTTATGGTTTCCAGCACCAGAATTATCATTATTATTGTTACCAAAGCCGCCGCCACCTGTAGAATGTGACTTCAATGTCTCGTGTAGATCGTTAGAAGAGTTTGGAATGGAGTGCTCTATGGTTGCAGGGAGGCCAATGTTCAGTCTATTCACCGCGTTGGAACAGTTGAGAATCCAATACTTCTTAACAAACTCATCGAGTTGAAAGTCACGCAGGAGTGGACTGTTCCTGAGCAGTGTCTGGTACTGTGTAATGCATTTGGAGCAGTGATTTTGGTACTCCTCGACGGATATCTCGTCTTTAATGAAGGACTTTTCCAGTATCTCGAGGGTCTTAATTATGGCGAATATCTCTGAGTATGTTTCCGCATCGTACTTCTCTTTCGCTGTTAGTTTTATCTCTGTATTCTGGTTGCTCCCCTGTGAGGAATTGAAGGAATAGGACGTGGCTGGTGCGAATGGTTGGGACATTTTTGTGTTGTTGAGTGTCCTTCAAGTCTGTAAATCGGATTGTTTTTCCGGCTATTATTCATGTCTTGATACTTTGACCTTGATACTTTGACACATCATGAAGCTACTAATAAGTACTACACCAATCAGATTTACAAGAAGACGTCACTAAGTTCAACGATTCTGTCCATTGAGGAATCTTTCTATATAAACTTGCTCTTCTCTGCTTTGCTTCTCATAACCATCATCTTTGGTACATTTCTCCGTTTGAAGACATCATACTTCGGATCATACACGAAATCATCACCCTTTATCATCCTGCTCTCGTTCAAGATCCATTTGATCAGCTCCATTGACTCGATTCTATTGTAGTTGGATATAGTGAATGGCTGCTCGAAAGACAATGACTTGGTACGGTTGTATTTCACCTTGACATTTAGTTGGTAGTATACCTGGAAGAAGTTAGTCTTGAATGTCTGAAAGTTGTTATGCGATTTGAAAGGGATTGGGTTTCGAGAGTCATGATCAATGATTATGGGCTTGAGGTTATTCAGTTTGGATACAGCAGGTGTAGACACTTCTAAGAGCCTGGAGCTTTGTTGTTTGCTGAATAAGGCGTGGGGATTCTCTCCAGTGGCTCCATTTTGTAAGTTGATGTTGAACTGTTTGACAAAGTCTGTATCAACCTCCTTATTTACTTCAAAACTCTGTGAGCTGATGACGTTTTCTTTGATGAATGAGTGCTCACATCTGCAGTCTAGTACTTCAACAATCTCGATTCCGATCTTCTTCAATTTCAATGCGGATTTAGTGAACTGGGTCTTGTGAACCTTTATATTGAGCTGAAGCTCCTCAAATGGACCCACGGATGAGCAGGGAAGCGAGTATTCCACGAAGAATGATGAGTCTTTGGAATCTATGATCTTTGTTATCGGTTGGTTGAATTGCCTGTATACAGGCAAGTTGTCATATTTGTTGATCACCACCGGAAACTCAAAGTTCCTCAGCTGTTTATTCATCAATGCGACTTCTACCTGGATGTAGTGGTTGACTTTGAAACTGGCTGATTCGAGAGTTGGGGCAATGTTCTGGCTGATGGGTATTGAAAAGGGAAGATCAATCCCTACAATTCTCTCATTTATTGGAAAGTTGAGCTCGTAGTTTATCTTTGTTGTGAAGTTGGGAACATTGCTCTTGCTGAACTTGAGGGAGTCTATGGTGACGAATTTGATTGATACCTGGTTGACATATGGAAGGTTTGAGTCCGAGTTGGTTTGTCTAATTTCGAGGATTGAGTCGAATTGCGGGTACGTCTTGGGCACACCAGGACATCCTGATATGGAAGAGTGGTTGGATGGCTTCAGATTCACAGCTATGCTCATACTTTGGCTGTCGAAGTTGTTAAATTAAGTGACTAAAGAGTGTCAGGAATTGTTTGTTTACTTTTCCGAATTGATAAAACCATCAACATCTCATACAAATTCGTTAATTATGTCGCTATACAAGCCGTTATTCTCTGATCTCGCACACAATCACCAAATCCTTTTCCAGATCAACTAAGCTGACAATCTTCTTTTCTGTAAACTGAACATTGACGAATTTTAGTCCCTCTTCAAACTCCAAAGAGCTGCCAATAAGAGCTTTACTGAGTGAGACTAGGCTTTGACCAACGGATCTCTCTAATCTAACAACTTTCTTCTCCTCTTGAGCCCAACCAGCGACAATCTGAGACTTAGAGTAGCTGTATACCACAAATGAGACTCTCTGGTCTGTATTACTCTCACTCAATCGGAGGAATTTGTAGGACGTCACTGATTCTATAACATCTTCAGATGGAGTGGGAAGGAATTCTGCTGTTGACATCTAGTGATTCTGGTCTGAAATAAATGGGTATTGCAATAGAGTAATTAGTACAATAGTCTTGACCTCAATTGAGCCTGTCGTTCTGACCACGAGTCTATTTGACCGGCAGTTCAGAGCCTTCTTCGTGGTGATTGACTATACGTCATATTAGATCTGGTGTCTGGATGTATCTAATGCGAAATGGCACAAACTTCAATAAGTCCACGATCATGAAGCGAGCTCCAGTGTCCGATCAATGTGTGTTGGGGTAGCATGATATACGAGTATATCCTTGCTTGACTGCGCCTTATCGCACCCTCAATTGACGCTTCCATGTCATCATCATGTAGGCCAGAATCAGATCAAAACTCGTTTAATCTACACTGCCGTTGTGCGAAAATGTGCGCAAACCAGTAAATTTAGTGCATTTCCTCATTCGGCGATCAAACGAAGAATTGCGCCAAAATTGCGTCAATTGGAACTTAAAGACCGAACCGTGATGGTTATATCAACTAAACTTCACTTTAAGAAGGAGTTGATAAAGCTTTAATAGCGTAGTGTTGATGGCTAGAAAGTGTGCAGATTTGGCAATTCAAGTCCGACCTTTTACGAGATAGCAACCTTAGTTCTTCACCGCACCCAACCCCCCTGATAGGCCCGTCGTTTAGAGGATTTGCACCCTGACAGGAGTGAAGATCTGCTGATTTGAGTGAAATTTATAAGCACTGACGTAAGCAATGCAGGAACCTGTCGCGCCAAAATGGCACAAAAGTGAGTTGGCTGATCTCCGTTTGAATTATAAGGAGGGCCGCTGCCTTTATGGATCAGCAGTCGGCCAATCAAAGCCATTGGCCGGTACGATCAGTGCCAAAGTGCACATGTGGTGTACCTCTCAGCGAGTCAGCGGCGGCTATGTGAGTAAAACTCGCGCCAATTCAATGGAAAATAGGACCGATGTCACGTGAGTCGGTGCGACTGTTTAATATTTCGCCGATTGGCACATCGAACCACTTCTATCACTTGCATAACCACTCCTAAATGGTCGGTCGGTATAAATAGTTGGCTGATTCCACAGGCTTCCCCAAACGATGCTGTGCTACACTTGACACAAAGGCGTTACAAAGACAGTTAACAGCTTATTAGAAAAGGACTCATAAAAAGAACCAGTTTCCAATGACACCTTCCTCCATCGTGCTTTCCAACTTCAGATACGTCTCACAGCCAAAGTCGAAATCAGTGCAATCACTGCTCATGTTGAGCTACCTAGCCATGGGCCTCACACTGCCATTCCTGCTCCCGCTCTACTCCCACAAACAGTCCAAGGGCCAAGAGAACACAGTTGGTGTTATTTCTCTGCGGGCTTTCTCGAGGCTCTGATATGAGAGGAGTGAATACTTAAGGTCACACAATGAAGGGTTACTTCAACAGCATGATTTTCTATTTATTACCAGCGACAGAGCTGGTCCTGCTGCCCCTGGGAATACGGTTATTCGTTATACATTTTGGTGTTTTTAAAGGTTTTTTGGTTGGGTTATAGTTTGGTTTGAATGTTTATTCTGGTTTTCAGGTATAACTTAGTTGTCTGTAGTGTCTGGGAACAGCTTGTCTATCTCTGTGAGTAGAATCTCGTCGAGCTCCTGGTACGAGTCAAGTAGCATGTTGTGGCCTGCTTTGTCGATGATTCTGTAATCGACTGTGTCTTCGAGTATCGTCTTGTAGGTTGTGCCTCCATTGTGTGTCACTCTATCTTCTGACCCGTCAATGATTAGCAGCGGTTGGAAATCATCGTGTGTTTTCAAGTGGTTGATGGAGGTGACTAGTTCGTCCAGTGGGATTGGAACCCAACTGAGGATGTGGTTGAGGAAGTTCTTTGAGTTTGTCTGGATGTTGAATTTGAATTGTTTGAACTTGAGGAAATCATCGAGCTCATCAAATTTGGAGACGGAGAAGAGTCTCTTGAGTGACGCGCCCTGGATATTGTTGATACGGTCAATCTTTCTGAATGTTTCGAAGATAGTAGGGAACCAGTTGAAGAAGTTCAGTGTGACGTTTGTAATGAAGTTTCTAACAGCTGGGAACTTTGGTGGAGCGATTAGGATTGCCTTCTTCACATGTTTGGGATTCAAATGGTGCACAACGTCAATGACAACTTGTGTTCCGTACGAGTGGCCGACGAGGATGAGGTCTCTCTCCATGAGTTCTTTTCTCTCAAAGAACTCAATGACAAAGCGAGTGAAGTTCGTCCGGCTGAGGACATACTTGGGGTCCTTGAGTGTGGAATTTCCTGAACCAGGGAGGTCAAAACTGACCGTGTTGTACTTTCTGTAGAGCGCGTTGAGCTGCTGATCGAACTGGTGGAGATTACCACCTAGGCCATGAATCAGCACGACTACTGGGTCTTTGCTGGTTGTATCAAAGTGTGGGCCGTCATGCTTAGGGATAATGAGGTGGTAGATCTCTCCGAACTCCCCAAAGTCCTCGTAGGCGGAGTGCTGCTGTATGTGGTGGTCGAAGAAGGTTGTGTTGTCCTGGATGAGCTGCTTCTCGAGCGCTGTGAGTGTGGAGCGGCCCAGGAGGTTGTCTATGAAGGCGCCGGTGATGAACTTGGTGTTGAAGATGAAGCGGGAGAGACGGCCCTCTGGGAACACAATCTGCTCCTCTTCGGACAGTTTGCGGTAAGTATCGAGTGACATTGGGCGGTTTGAGGGTGTTTGGGAGAGTGTTGATGAATAATGGCGAAGAGAAGAGAGAGCGGCTTCTTTTAATAACCGGTGGCATTAAAAAGTGTGGAGACCAGAGAAGCCATTAAATGTTAAGCGCTGACTACTGACTACTGACAATAATGAAAGTGGTGATAATCTAATTGAGTTAGTCGCTGCCTATTTAGTGGAGACAGTCACTCTTCACGGGCTGACGGCGCTTTCAAGCCGCGGTTCATCGCCTCTTCCCAGCCATCGGGCCGCTTCAGGTCGTTCAGTATGAAGTAGCGGTGTGTGCAGTACTTCGGGTTCCACAACACACTCTGCTTCTCGTCGCAATTGCAGCGCCCGTTGATTCTCACACTGGCTTCTATTGGACACAGCTGGACGACGCTGTGGCTTGTGGAGTAGCCCATGTCCGAGAAGATGTGCAGTTTATCCCAGGCGTTCGTCAGCGACAGGCCGATGCCCTTCAACAGCGAGTCACTCCATTTCTCGTAGTAAATCCCGTTAGATTGGTCAATGTGCTCCACAAACGCCCTATAAGTCTCATCGTGTCTGAAGAAGTCGAGATCCCCAATCTCCAGGTCTCTATAGAAGGCACAGTTGGCGTGTCCGTCCTCTTGAAGCCCTAGTCCTTCTTTGGTGAGGAGACCCAAATTCCCCTTTGTGGTGTCAATCTCGCTATGCTGGGCCAGGAACTCATCCACGGTCTTCCACAGACTGGGTATAGTCACCTCATCCTCCTTGTAGCTGACGAGGAAGCCAAACACTCTCTTATTATCCTTCATGAAGCGGAACACGTCGTAATTGACATCGCACAGCATCTTCATCCCAGGCTCCACGCGCCAGTAGTAGCGATATTCACTCAGCAGCTCATGTTTGAAGAAGTATCGCAGCCAGTATCTGGCTTTATGTCTGACTTCTAGCGAGTACCCTTCTTTCACTCCCATACGCTGCAACACACTACGGAATTGTAGTGACTTCTCAGCATCGATCGCCGTGTCAGAAGGGAAGGACCACTGCTCTCGGTCAATCACGCCGAACTTCGCCTCTCCACTGACAAGGTCTCCAATACGTCTCTTGAAGTCTTTTCCAAAACTGACACGGTCAGAGTTGAGAAACACCCAATCGTAGTGGAACTTCTCATTGAATCGGGCCTCCATACTTAGCACTGTCTCTGCTATTTCCTGGATATCATCGTTCGAGCACACAGTGAGCAGTGTCCCCTTCACACGCTTCCCATTCGGCTTTGGTTTGTGCTGGATCTGCTGTGATCTGTCCACTGAAGTCACAATAGAGTGAGATCTGTCATGTTGTATCGGTTGTGGGTATTTTGACGGGACATAATGGTGGATGATGAAACCTATCAGTAGCAGGGAAAGGGCAGCGTAGGAAATAACCCGTGAGGAGAACCTAGCCATTGTGGTAATAGAAGATAGATCCGTCCATTGTGTGAGAAACAAGTACAAAATATCCCGTCGATTCTTTGGCTTATTGTCCAGTACGGCCTCTGCTGCATGTTTGATTTCTTTGGGGTGAATTCAATGCGGCCTCTTTATTGGCCAACGGCGTAAATAGGCTTGGTAAGATGGTAGTAACATCTAGAAAAATGGGTCAAAGGAGAGACGAGGGATTGTATACTGTGTAGTGGAGCTCAGATTACTTTGCCAAAAGTGGATATTCGTCAGATTCTGAATTTCCCACTTTGAGAAGCGAATTAATGGCTCCTGTCAGATAATGTGACAGGTTCAGTGACAGTTCTGCAGCGGAATCACCTGCATAAACAGCTCAAATCCACTATAATGACAGAACTGGACGCAGGAAAGCCACATAGGGCTTTGAATCAGACAATAAAGTAACAACAACCCTCTTTTGTCTGTTTTTGTCTGCTTTTCCCTTTTTATCTACTGGAAAAGCCTTTTTCATTCTGTTTATACGTCTGCCATTCTAACGCGGTCAAATAATAAAGGCCCGATGTCACTGTAAATTCTAACAAAGACTGGACATAATAGGTGCTTTTACTACACGAAAAGCAGTCCACTTTGCAGATCTACGTGTCTATTGCCACATGAGAAGCTGCAAAGTTTGGGACGTCATTACTTCAATTGATGTTTGAGCGATTCTGAACAGAAAATTGCGCAAGATGCTTCAGATTTCCCAAACGCTTCTCATGCAAAACTGTCTATATAAACTGTCCAACTTTCCCAAGAATATGAATCCCTCCCTTCCCTTTACTCTTTCCTTCCTACACTATCACAATCGATCAATTTACTATGACAAACTTCGAACTCTACGCTTTGAATCTGCTTACCACCACCGCGGTGAAGAGCAGTGCTCCACCTCCACTCGCTAGTTCATCCCAGCCTCTCCATGCTTTGGACTTGGTTCCAGGTGAATTGTACAAGGCCAGAGGTGGTAAAATCCACACAAATTCATCCTCCCATAAGACTATCAATATGGCTATCTTGCAAGGTCGTCTATTGGAGATGATCCATCTTGATAAGTTGTCTCACACCGAGGCAAAGGTCGTCTACAAGGCTGTCAACTTATTGGACGGTATCATGGAGGACATTGTCTACATTGACGAGGACTCTGAGAAGATATCTGAGCTTCCAGAGACTCAAACGTGTTCCGAGTCTGAAGAACAAGTTCCAGAAGAGGAATCAGTGGCTGTTTCTGTTGCTGAGAAGGTTGAAGAAGCTCCAGAGCAAGTTGAGACTCCAGTCACTGTTGAGACTTCCGTCCAGGAAGAATCAGAGACTGAGGAAGTCGAGGACAGCACCGGTCCAAAGGTCTTTAAGATTCCAGTCAACCCAGAGCCTGTTATGCTTCCTTTCTCCACTGATACCGGTATCTACTTCTATGGAAACTATGGTCTTCCTCCTGTTGTTGTTCCACCTGAAGAAAAGGTCTTCATGTCTGAGTTGTTGGAGAAGACTGGCCACAAGTACCTTGCTAGAGAGCGTGGTTTCCCACAAAAGAAGTGGATTGATAACTTGGCTAAGAACAACTATCCTAGTAAGCCTATTGAGTACAAAGGCTACAAGAAGACTGTTCCTTTGAGCAAGGAAGAGCAAGCGGAGTACCTCAAGGCAAGAGATGCCCGTGTGGAAGCAATGCTTGATGACAAATATGCCAAAGCTCAACTGAGAGCCATCAAGAGAACCCCTCACAGACGCAGATTGTTCTTCCATTTGTTTGAAGAGCAGGAGGAAAAGGAACATCTCAAACAGTCCTTCATGAGAAAGTTCTTGGTTGAGACAGAGGCCCAGTTGAAGAGAACTCCAGATCATCTTCCAATTGACAAGAACGAGTTGGGATTCGTTGCTAACGACGTCAAGAGAAGCAATCATATCAGAGAAGTTTACTATCCTTGTGAGGAATTTCCTCAGAGTTTGAAGAAGCAGAAGCAGAAGCAGAGTGCCAATTAGTTGTCTTGTACATAAACCATTAACTGACAGAGTACCACCAAAAAGAAAAAAAAAAAAACACAAAAGCTATAACAAAAGACAAAAGAACAGTTTTACTTTTAATAATACGAATTTAATGAACTTATTTGTAGTGGATAATCTGCTGTAATAGTAGTAGTATACACAACAAGGTGATAAAGAATGTAGTAGGCGTATATAATAAAAACTTACAAAACATAAACGCAAAACTCAAAAAAACCATGCATCAAAGCCATTCAAGAACTCAAAAAGAAGTGAACAATACCAACATAACCAAACCACACATTTCATCCCCAAGAAAGTCATCCTCGTTCATTCCTGTCCGAATCCAACGGTCTCCTCCACAGCCAAATTCAACTTCTGTTTCAACGATTCATAATCAGTGTATGGAGGTAAATCCACTCTATTGAAACAAGTATGTGACTTTGGTAACTGGTTTGGTTCTCCGGCTTTCTCAATAGTGAATCTTCTAGGACCATCGGAACCTTGGAGATCTTTGAAACCATTGACTGGGATTCTGGAGGTACCAGTGGTGAACTGCAACAATCTTGCTCTTTGTTCATTGTCCCATTCGGTAACACATTTCCAGAACCACTGAATAGCTTCATCACTCTCTTGGAATCCTCTATAGTCAGTGTGTTTCTTCCAGTCCTCAACATCAATCTCGGCAATACCACCAATCAACAATTCAAGCTCTCTCTCGTCAAAGACATTCACTAGTTCATCTGGTATTAGCTCGTTGAATCCATCCATGAAGGCCTTGAATTGCTCTTCAACACATTTCTGAATCTTCCATTCCGTGATCAACTCGACGTACTCCTTCTTGTTCTCATTTGTCACTTCAACGTCTCTTCCACCTGGCTTCAAGTCAACAGTAACCAACTCACCGAATCTTTCCTCCTCAGCACTGAACGTCAGATCTAGAATACCTTCTATGTCATTATCAATAGTCCACTGTAACGATCTGTAGAACTCAACATCAACACCTTCCATGTCCTGGAGGATAACCTTCTTGTGTAGCATCATCTTGTACAATGCTCCGACAAAGAATGCGTCTAGGAATCTTCTATGGAACACACCAAGACCAACAACTCTACCAATAAACTTGAAGTAGTTCAAGTGCTCTGGGTTGATACCGGAGTTTGGATTGATTTGTAGTGTGTAGTTGTCATGAGCAGAGTACTCGAACAAACAGTAGAATGGGTTGAACATCTCGTGGGATAACAAGAAGAAGAATTCTCTGGAGACACCACCATAATCCAAACCTTCCTCACCATCGAATTTGATCATCAGTCTCTTCTTGAGGTCTTCAGGTGTCTGTCTCATTATCTCCTGGTATGAGTCTTCAAAGATATGATCTCTTCTGACCTTGATATGACATTGGCCTGGCAAGATTCTCAGTGCAGGTTGTGATCTGAAGTAAATCACCTTTCTTCTAAAGTCTCTCTTGTATTGAGGAACGTTCTGGTCGAGGGATGATGGCAATCTAGGATCATCCCAGGTGGTGGTCTTGGTATTATGATCAACGAAATACACTCTCGCCGTGTTCGTCAGTCTCATCTCCCATCCACTAGGCAATGGACCCAGTTGTGACACTGGTTGCTGTTGGACAGTGGTGTTTGGACCGTAGGTTCTAATGTACTGTTGTCTTCTAGGATCCACCCAAGTGGTGGTTCTAGTGTTGTGGTCAACAAAGTATGGACGACCTTCAGGGGTCAGTCTCTGTTCCCAACCTGGTGGAAGCTCTCCGAGACCAGCAGTGGTTGTTCCTGTTGCAGCCATAGACACAGCGCTCGTGCCACCAGCAGTAGGAGCTGTTCCAGACGAGTTCACAGTAATGTTGTTGGTACTGCTCGTTGGGGTTGGTGACATTGGTCTGTCATCTGGAAGCGTACGGCCACGATGCTGTCTTCTTTCAGCATCCGTAACATTCTGTCTCTGCTGGCCACGCTCAGATTCAGACTGTTCGAGAGTAGGTCTCTTCCACGTTGTAGTTCTCGAATTATGATCAACATAGTAGGTACGGCCAAAGTTATCCGTTCTTCTCTCCCATCCGGGTGGTAGTCTTCCATACTGGTCTTCAAAGGAGGAGTACTGTCTGTTGGTGGCAGCTGCATTGACATTTGTGACTCCCGGGTTCAGGTTAGCGGAAGAGGAGCCGTTTGAAGCAGAGCCATTGGTGGCACTGGAAGCCACCTGCGGAGTATGGGCTGGTGGTGGGCCAGCTGGTCTACTACTTCTAGCAGATCCATCGTTACTGCTATTGTGCGAAATAACGATGATGAGTCTTCCTGTGACCACCACATTGTCATTGGATCTCTTGAGTTCTCTGGTGATGGTCTCCTCGAAGTTGGCGAGGTTTAGGTCAATAACATCTCCTATTCTGATGTTCACTACACCTAGAAACCCCTGGTCTTTCTTCTTGAACTTTTTCTGGTCAAATACCTGGATGACGAGGATTGAATTCTCGTTGGCCTGGAAGGTGAATGTCTCGTTCCAGTAAGGATTCAGCGTCTTTTTAGCGGCAGAGGTGGACTTCGTCTGGGAGCCGTCTACTGTGAGGACAGCAAAGGGGTCAGGACTCCGGAAGACATCTCTCTTGTACAGGGACTCAGCGGCAACGACCTTAACGGTGATCTGTGATTCGCTGTGTGTGAATGTTAGTACAGGAATTCTCTCCCTCATTGTCCGATCGGCCCATTAGACATACTGACAAAGCAGGCTCTCCAGCGGTCCGGGTCCGATCAGACGGTATAAACAGCGGTACTTACCCAGCCATTGTGGCACTTCTAGATTGAGTTGGTGGGACAGTGCTGAGTCGAATATCGAGGCGGTGGCGAGCGCGATGGACTGGCACTTCAGTGTGTTATTAATGGATAACAACAACAACAAACAACAACAGGCGCAGTTGGGCGCTTCTGTGACTCAAAACTGAATAAAAAATCGCCTCTCAAAGACACAAATTATTCTTAGAACGAATTCGATAGCTCTGCGAAGGTGTTTAGGAGCTAATTCGCTAGTAATCTTGGGCAGCAGAGGTCTTCCCCGTGAGTTGCGTGCCTTTGTTTGGGGAGAAAAGGGTCAAAAACTGCTATGTGATACATTTCGCTTTTTTCACAGCAAAAACGGCGGCGGTACGGCCACGCAGCGAAATCGTCCCAGCGAGCGAGATTAGCGACATCTGCTGGGGCCTCGTGAGTCGGTCCTTCTACGCGCCAGGCGGGAATTTATCACTACGGACCACGTACGTCCCATTGCCCTTTCAATACTCGTATACACATACACACACAAGTCACTTCTCAAGTGTCCCGCGAAGTCTCTGCTCTGCCTCAATCGTCTCGAAAAGAGCCTTGAAGTTGCCCTTCCCGAATCCCTCGTGGTTGTGTCTCTGGATAACCTCTAGGAAGAAGGTTGGACGGTCAGTCAACGGCTTAGTGAATATCTGCAACAAGTACCCGTTCTCATCAAAGTCAATGAGGATCCCCAGCTCTTTCAATTGAGAAAGATCCTCTTTGACTCGAACACCGGCTCTCAAAAGACGTGGGAGAAGATTCTCGTAGTACATCTTAGGCACTTTGATGAACTGGGCACCTCTGGTTCTCATATTACCAACAGTCTCAACAATGTTATCGGTCAAAACAGCAATGTGTTGCACTCCAGGTCCGTTATAATAGTCGAGAAACTCTTCTATCTGAGACTTGCAGATTCCTTGGGCTGGCTCGTTTATCGGCATCTTTATTGCTTCATTGTCAGAAGCCATCACTATCGATCTCAAGGCACTGTACTCAGTTGACACATCCTTTTCATCAACACTCCAAAACTTGTGGAATCCAAAGATCCTCGAGTAAACATCGCACGCTGATTCAAGCTTATTCCAATCCTCGTTCTGCACGCAATGATCAATCTTAGTGAGCTTCACAGGTGCCAGCTCGTCCATCAAGAAGGTCGGTTGGACATCGCGATAGGGTTGGTAACCAGGAAGGAAGACTCCATCATACAAATCTCTTTGAACCAGTGTGTGATAGACATCGTCAAATACTTCGATGACAGCTGTCTTCACAACTCCGTACTTGTCTTCACTAAACCGCGGTCTTGCAATTGGTTTGGCACCGGACCGCACAGCATGGTCATAGACTTGATCAACATCGCTCACTGTGAAGGACACATCCTTAACTCCATCTCCATGCTGTCTAATGAACCTGAATATTCTGTCCAAGTGCTTCTGCTCTCTAGGATCTGGGCTAGACATAACAAGAGGAGCAACAAACTCAAATGTCACTTCACCATTCTGAACAACATGGGAAGCAGTAAGCTTGGAACCTGTCTCTAGACCTTTGTAGGCAATCCATCTAAAACCGAAACAGTTCACGAAATATGCTGCAGCTTGTTTGGCATTGGAAACGTACCAAGTAGCATGATCATATCCTCTGAAGACAATCGATGGGTAAACGTCAGGAGTGCTGAGGCCTGTCTTTGGGAATGCGGTAGTAAGAGTGCGAAGTGAGTCGCTAGAGTAAGACAGAAGAGAACTAGATCTGGAAATACCACCATTCTTCACTGAGTTCTTTCTGAAAATGTTAGGAAGATCCGTCAAGACATCTTCTTTAGACTCATTGAATAGAGCGCTGGCAACCTCCTTGAATTGCTGTTTGTCCTTCTTTAATTCTTCTAAGTAGTCAAGGTAATGATTCATATTAGTGATCGAACTTGCATCAGAGGCAGAACTTGGTCTTTTGGAGTTTGAAGGCATCGTTGAGGTAGTGAGTGAACTGTCTAATACTGTTGTTTGAAGTTTCAAGCAATGGGTGAAAGCAAATTGGGGTGAAGTTTGAAGCAAATCTGATGAGAGTAAGAGAATCCCATTATCACATAGTTAGTTAGCGTTCCGGAATTTTGAGCTCCTTTATAGCCACTCGAATGTTCATTGTGTCACATTGTGTTTGTGGAGATTACACAAACTCTATTGTTTCTGGTGAAACAAAATCTTAGATCTCCCAGCTAACTGTTTCAGAAATAATGGTTCGCTAATGCAGATCAATTCAAATGCGTCACTAGTGACTGGATCATAATTGTGAGATCCAGAATCCAGCAGTTACTAGTACTCAAATTGGGAAGAGTTATCAATGACGTCTCGGTGTTTTTTGACACATAAGCTTTGAGGACTGGATCGAAAAGCTGTTTTAGGTAGATCAACGACTTAAATCCACTAAGATGGATAATCATTTGCTCATAAGAACAGAATCTATCAACTGTTTAATATTACCAATCTGTCTCGTTAAGGAGCTTTTGATAAGTTCACAATTTTACGGACGGGATATTCCTACTGTGTCATTCATCGGAGGCGAAGATCAACATTTTCGGTATATACTAATGTCTCCTGTCTTCTAATAAACAGTTATATGTCTAGGTAAATGGTCTTAAGGGGCCTCCAATTCATTAAAAGAGTCCAAGGATCTTCTGAAGAGGAAATATTTGCCTGCGAATGGAATGGTTCCGTAATGCCGTCGGACATGATTTTGGCAAAATGACGATCTCCTTTCTTATAATTTCAAAGATAAATCCTTCAAGATGCAATAACTGAAGAATTGGTCGACGTCGACGTCTAAGAGCTTATAATGACATACACAGATACTCTTAAACTGAATTGTGTCATTACTTCAAATTTCCTCAGATATTTCCCAGAGTTTGAGGCACTTAGAAGTTGAACCAAGCTTCCCAACTACTCCAAAAACTAGCTAATTGAGCATCACCTTCAAGCTGAAACTGTTCTACATCAATTATATATATGGAAGTCAAAATTTAACCAAGAAAGGAACTAAGCATTGATCGCTAATACCACTAATACACATGGGAAGAAGGCTGTTCTCTTACAGATCTATAGTGTTCCTGCATTGAATGAAGATCAGAAAGACACGAAAGATGGCCTAGTAGACTTTCAAAATATCCATGTAAAGCTTCACCCAATTATACTTGAAGAAGTAACGAATACCTATGACACTGCTTTAAGCTACATGTAGACTTTGAGAGAAACATTTAGCAAAAAAAAGAATGGTGCATCCTGTGAGGTTCGAACTCACGCTCCTTGCGGAACCCGATCTTGAGTCGGGCGCCTTAGACCACTCGGCCAAAGATGCTTTGATACACGTGATAGGTCAAAAATGAGCCAAATTACAAGTGGAGCGGCATTTTGAGGTAGGGTAACCTCCCGTTGAAGTTGAATTAGATACTTCATCCATGAAAGAAGGTCCATTTTGCAAAGAGTTTCGAAGAAGGACACCGCTTAAGTTGAATCAGGAAACTAGATGAAGGCTTAGGATATATATTCTTAGGGATCAAACATCATTATGGTCAATTTTTTTTTCTATCGAAGAGATGTGATCTTATTGATGAAGCTTTTTACCTGATGGACTGAGCGGTAGTCGCCTACAGTCATGCACCACAAGATACATCTAATTGGATACGCATGAGACTCTCCATCAGTTTTGAAACCTGAGAAGAATATTGTGACATGTCACTAACGCTAAGTTATTGTCCAACAGAGCGGATGATCCAGTCAGATTTCAAAGAAGCCATGGCAGCTATGATGGTAAATAGTGAAGTACCAGCATCCCAAGGCAACAGAAGGCGAGCGAAACTCGAATTGTGACAGGTCGTTATTATTTGACCCCTTGATGGTGCATTGGGCGGCAGTCTGGTACTAGTTAGTGCTGTTATGCACACCAGAATCCGATTCGACTTGAAAGTATGTGGACTAAGTTACATGAACAACAACCCAGTTCCGACTGGCTGATGCGAAAGAGCAATGAGGGAGACTAATCCAGTGTCATGTTTTGGGGTTTTAAGAACAATGATGATTGAGTTCAGTCGTATCATGGAATATTGAACTATACAATCCCGATGCACAATCTAGAGTTGGGGCACTTAATTGAGCTACTGCTAAGCCCTAGGTACATCACCCAGCATCAAGAACGTACAGTTCATATGCGTGCTACATGCTTGCCTCATATTTTCACGAGTGAAGTGTGCTTTGAGGTTTGTGTTTGTTAGTGAGGTCCATTTCCTCTTCTGAACATCAATGGGTCACTTCACTATAAAAGATGAAACATCAAGCTAATGGATGCAAACGCAGGTGTGCATGTCTTGCCCAGTTTTGGTTCAACGACTACTGAATCTGAATTGGGGTTTGATGAGGTTTAATCGAGCAACTTGAACGTGGTTGGGATCTAAAAGAACTGGATTCTTGGGTATAAATAAGCAGTGACTTCCTGGGTGGGAACTCGACAATGGAGATGAGGACAGATAGGAACAATAATTCTATCCAATTGAACTGTGATGTTAATGAAATCTGCTTTATTGCTGTTGGCCAGCTCAATGGCTACTGTCTCGGCCCAATCTTTCTTCAAGTCCCTTGATATTTCGAGTGAGAAAGGAGACAATTTGGCTACCACAGGATGGGAGGCATCAATTGGATTTGAGCTAACAGAAGGAGAAGTCTCTGCTGGGAAGGAGTTTTCTTTGGAGCTCACGAATGTCTACAGGGTGAGAATCAACGAGACCACGACCATCAGTGGTTCTTACAATGGAGTTGATATCGTTGACTGTTCTGTTCAACAAGGTGGAGCTACTGCTAACTCCGTACTGTCTTGTAAGACACTGGGTGCGATTACACAGTTTAATGAATCCGTCTCTGGTTCTTTGGATTTTGGCTTTGTCTTTACCGCTGGAGGTAGCTCCTCTACCCATGAGCTCCAGGCTGCTAATGTCTTTACTGTTGGGACAAACACTATTACCTGGGGAGATCTCAATACTGATATTACTCTGGAGGGAATTAATGCTAACAGTATTGCGTACCCTCACAACTTTGGACGCACCACAGGAACTGGTCTCATTGAGAATTACTATCTGTTCCCAAAGTGTGACGGTGTCCAAGATGGCCATATCACGATTACCTATGGTGTCAATGGAGATAGTGAAATCGATTGTTCCACTGTGACAGCCGGCAGATCTAACGATCTCAATGCTTGGTTCTTCCCAAAGAGCACAGTGAGAAACCGGGTTCTCAAGATTTGTGAAGGTAACACTGTTGAGATCCTTCTCTTCAGCACACCAGCTGACTACCAAGCATGGGTCAGCGTTTTCCAGACAGTCAATGGTCCTTCTGTGGTTAACAGTGTTGAATACCAATTGACTTGTGATGGTGTTGTCTCCACTGCTAACTTCCATGACGAGATTCATGTTAGCTCTTCATGATTTGCTTGGAGTGAATCCTCCAGTCTAAGAGTGACTTCGCTCTTCTGATACTTTACTTTATATTATCAAGATTAATTAACATACGCCTATGATTGTTTCTAAAATTATATTGTATTAAACCAAATCTATCCTTTTCTCATAACAGTCATGAATCGAATCACCCTCAGTGAATAATGGAACTACACACCGACTCCGTCCCGACCATATCGAAGGCATGTGTCAGTCTCATAAAAAACACTTCACCAAAGGCAATACCCAAGACCACAGCGAAGAAGTACAAAACAACAAAACTCATGACTGCCAGCATGAGTGCGTAACCAATCATCACGGATAGAATTGTGAGGAGCAGCCTTATGAAGTCTCTGTAGATGCTTGCGGCGGACATGTCAAAGAACTTGACAAGTGGAGGTCTCTTTGTGGCGGTCTTCTTGGTATTTTCGGATTCGCCGTCCACACACTCGCTGCTTTCGAGGTCGGAGGTCTTTCCAGAGCTGTTGATCTCAACGGTGTGAACACTGGCGTAGCTCTCATGTCTCACCTGGGTAGCAAACACCTTCTGCTCAATGTAGGCTGAAAGGAAGGCAACCCCTCTGAATGCGAAGCCAGTAAAGAAGAGGAAGACAAAGATTCCAAATGCCTTTCCACCAGTGGCTGCGGACAGGGTCTTGAAGAGCACTGGGACGCCTTTATAGTTTGCGGAGAAGAACATGCTCATGGAGTCCATGTCCCCCGAATCCGAGCTCATGTCCATACCATCCATGGAGGAAGATGTTGCTGCACTCATAGAGTCAGCGGTCGACGAAGGCATATCCATCGTCGACATGGCACCCGATCCCATCATCATCTTGAAAGTGTGTGTATGTGAGTGAGTGAAAAGCTGTTAAAAGGGTAGGTGCGGAAAGGACGACTAGTCGGTAAACCCGTTCAAACAAGCAGTAGACAAATAGTTCGAAACCCTTGTATATGGCACTCCCGCAACCAACAATGAAACAGCGAACACCTCAGTATTTATCTTGAAGAGCTGCTGTATCAGAGCCAGATCTCGAGCGGTTTATGTGCTCGTCCCAATCGGGTAATAACTGCTCATTCGTCCCAGATGCGAAATCCGGTCAGATCTCCGAATTCCGGTCCACATGTTTTTTTTTGGGTTGTCTCATCTCCATCAGCAGAAAGGTGAAAAGCTTCGCCTATTTAAAAGGGAAAAGGCCGGCGGCTAAGTAATCAGAGGACAGAACTGGCAAAAGAAGACAATGTCCGCAGCAGTGCAGAACACTACGGAGAGAGAGACTGCTAGCAAGGACCGCAACTTCAAGGTCATCAGCTTTAAGAACGCGAAGAAAGTATGTCTTTTAAATGCGCGAGTCTGGGGAAGATCAGCAGCTAAACTAACACTACGACACAGACACACACGGCCTGCCACCAATGCCGGAAGGGCCACCGGAAGTGCGAACTAGACGAGACTCGCGAGGCGGATGATCCAGACAAGCGCTGCCTACGGTGCACTAAGCTCAACATAGCGTGTTCACTCGATCCCGCTCACAAAGTTGAGCCCGCATCGCCATCGCTCGCGAAGTCACCAGACAATGAGCCTGCAAACGCCATCTTCACCAATGAGGACGTCTATGCAAGGCTGCTGGAGCAGAAGCTCATCAAGTCTCAGTACATCACATCCACCCAGCCACTCGCTCCGATCTTCTCGAAGGACTCCATGCTATGTCTCGATGGTGAAGTCCTCGGTCTGTACTCACCATGGAGAGACGTCAACCACGACTTCGTGAATCAAAAGACGGAAACACCAATTGATAAAGACCTCGAGGAATTCTTGTACAAAAAGGGTGCTTTCGATGTGCCCATGAAAGATGAACAAAGACGTCTGGTAGCATTGTACTTTGAACATGCATATCCTCTAATGCCAATTGTTGAAAGAGACCTTGACATTGACAAGATCCCGCTCTTACTACTAAACTGTATCATGATGATTGGTATACGGTATGACAGATCGCTAGACATCAACAAGGACGAGTACAGAATCAGAGCCAACCAGTTCATGAAAAGAGCCAGATTCCTTGAAATGATGGAACTCAACAAAGTCACTCTTCTACAGGCATATCTATTCTTGTCCTTTCAGGAAGAAGGTCCAGAAGGCCCTGTGCTTTCAAGAGAATACGTCTTCAAAGCTTGTATGTTGGTTGTTGAGCTGGGAATCCATAATCTCGGGGAGAGTAATGACCTGGATAGCATTGAATCCATCAAGGATTCCAAATACTACATGAAGAGCATTTTCAAGCAGAGATATGACAGAAGACTTTTAGCAAGAATCTTTTGGACTACTTTCTGTTGTGATAGATGCATCTGTGTCACTACTGGGTCAGCAATGACGATCAATCCAAAGGATCTGATCATGGATGACCTATCAATCAATGATTTCAAAGAAGGTCCATTCCAGAGACAAGACTTTGAAGTTTTCAGCAGATGGTACACCTTGTGCACATTCTTTGACAGAATCTTGTGTAATGCATACAGACCACCAGGACGCAGAGACATCGATGAGACACTTGAGTCCGATCTGCTCAAATGGGATGAGGAATATCTCTCTAGAACAGGCCATTTCCATCAGAAATATGTGAACTTCTTGAAAGTTGCCTATTGCTTCTGCAACCTTTTATATCTGAGATGTCAGATCGGAGTTTTGAACTTGATTGAGACAGAGTCTGATTCTGTCGTCGTTGACCCGACTATCCCAACACCTTTGAGTTTTGCAGGTATGAAGTTCACAATCTTGTTCTGTTCGAAGATCTTGGAGATTCTGACAAATAGTGAAGAGACTATTCAACATATTGTCAATGTTCATGCTGTTCTTCATGCTATGGTGCTGATTCACCTGGAGCTAGAGGTGAAATGTCAGACTTCAACTGACGAAGAGCCCAATGGAGAATTGGGCAAAATCATCCAGATGAAGACAGAACAATTGTATCAGGGAGTTACTATCTTGAAGAGACAGAGAAGCAAATGGTGGCTTGCTGGTGCCTCTTATCATATCTTCGAATCCCTATTGAGAAAGCGCCAGAAGAATCTCCCGTCTGCTACAAAGCTTTCTTTCGCCGAGAGCTCCAACACCTTGACTGAACTGGAAAACTCGATGGAATCTGACACGATGGAGGCTATTGCCCGTGCAACATCGAATACAGAGTCGAGTCCCTCCGAAACAGGCGAGTCCGTTGCAGGATCTTTCCAGAAAGTATACACAGGTTTTGGATTACCCCAGATTTCGTGAAAGTGCGGAGAATTTGCGGCGCACTTACCGTATCGGGAAGGTCCGCATCCCAACACAAGTGGTCATCAACGACCTCGACGGCCGATTATAAAAGGCCCCTGGCATCCTCTTCATTCCCATCAATAGGCTTCTCAATCTCATAGCTCAGTTACTTCACTACTGATTTGTTTGACGAATCTTGTTACACAAATCCCATCAAAGATAATTAGAGCGGCCGCGTCACTTTTTTTTCTTGAAAAACAACAACTACTATGCCAACAAGCACCACGACCGACACTGTGCTGACGCTACGTCCAGCAACCCTCAAGCGTGCTGATTTGAGTGGAGTGGAAGCAAAGACAGGTTCAGATATCTCTGCTGTGTTCTCATCTTTGGACGGTGAAGCGGAAGTTGATGCGTATCCACCAAGATTCTGTGATTTGAAGAAGAAGCTTATTCAGAACAAGGAAGCAGTTCAAGATAGTTGGATCAGATTGAAAAAACAGCTAGTTGAGCGTATTGAACAGGTCGAGAAAGAAGGCCACAGTTTTGTTCCATCAGTTGAGTTCAAGGATCTCCAAAATCTGGCACCAGAGAAGAGAGCCGAGGTCCTAGATAAAGGATGTGTTGTTGTTCGTAACATTTTCCCTAGAGACGAAGCTAGACAATTCAAGAATGATGCTGAGGAATACATCAAGGCTAATCCTCAAACTGTGGGGTTCCCAAAGGGAAAAGAGGTTGTCTATGAGTTGTACTGGTCCAAGTCCCAAGTGAAGGCCAGATCAGACCCAAGAATGAGAAGTGTCCTCAACTTCGTCAACCATCTCTGGCATGCATCTGAGGATTCCGAGGTTGTTCTAGACCAGAATATGACCTATGCGGACAGACTTCGTATTAGAAATGCTGGTGATAGTCTCTTCTCTTTGGGACCACACTCCGATGGTGGTGGAATTGAAAGATGGGAAGATGAAGAGTACAGCAACGTCTATTCCAAGATCTTTGAAGGTAAATGGGAAGAGTATGACCCATATGATGCAACACACAGATTGACTGCCAATATGTCTTTATACCCAACCGGTGGTTCTTGTTCTGTCTTCAGAACGTTTCAGGGATGGCTTGCCATGTCCGAGGTGACACCAGGTGGAGGAAGTATCCTCTTTGCACCATTAGTGAAGGAAGTTACTGCCTATCTTATCTTGAAACCTTTCTTCAATAGCGACGATGAATTGGATTTCACAAACCCGAACTTCCCCGGCACTACTATTGGTAAAGCTCAAGAGTACAATGATTCAACTCATCCTGATCTTCAATTGGAGAAGTTGATGACTTGTCCACCAAAGATCTATCCAGGTGATGCTGTGTTCTGGCATTGTGACCTTATCCATGCAGTTGACCCTGTTCACCAAGGTACTACTGATTCTTCGGTCATGTACATCCCATCTGTTCCGCTTTGTGAGTTGAATGCGAAGTATGCTCAGATTCAAAGGGAGAGTTTCCTTGGAGGATTTGCCCCACCAGATTTCCCAGGCTTCCCTACAGGATTAGGTGAACGAGAGCATACAGGTAGAGCTGATGGCACCTATGTTGGTGAAGTTGGTGGAAGGGAGGCTTTGCAGGAGTTTTGTCTTGAGCCTTTCGATGTGAAGGAAGACTACAATGCGAAGACGAAGCTTGCTGTTAAGAAAACCAACGAAATGCTTTTCAACATTAATGTATAGGATCTTTTATTGATCGACAGTGGGAGGTGGGGCTAATTAATATTCCTCTTCAATATCGTCTTCATTGAATGTAAAACCTTGTGTATCTTCATCATCAATTTCCCCGATTGAGTCCTCGTCTGAATCAACATCATCAGTTTCATGGACAGTTCTTTGAACAGTAGTATTGAGCTTTCCAATCTTCTCGACCTTTCCCACAGTTGTGCGAGGAGAGATAGCGTACTCAAGTTTGGAAAGATTTGGCAGGTCGTCAGCGTGTATAGAGGTCAAAGGAGATTCATGATCAGAGATGAGTTCTTTCAGATTGATGACCCCACGAAGGTCAATGTCACTCACTCCTTCAACTTCAAGTGTTTCCAGTGCCGGAAAGTCACTGACCTCAATCTTCGCGTTCAATGCCTCGCCCATACCAGACATAGCAGTTGGAAAGATTAGTTTGATTGTCATCAGATTAGGTGAACTGAAAGAAAGACGAATCGTAGGAGCATCTTCATCCGCCTCAACTCTTTCAGTGATTCTATAAGTGAAATCCTTAAGTACAGGAAAGGACCAGTTCTTCAAAGGCTCCAATTCATAACCAGGGAACAGTGGCCCTTCTATAGTTAGCGACTTGAGTGATTTGAAAGTTGTCTTAGGAATCGTGGATATGGTATCAAAAGTCGAGTTTCTGATAGTGAGAGTCTCCAAGTATGGAAATCTTTCATGATTCAAGTTGTTTAAAGAGCTGAATCCCTCATTGAAAGAAACAAACAGACTTTTCAAATTAGGAGCATTAACCTCTGGTATTTCACCATTGTCGTTCTCTCTTTCTAAGTGAAGGCTCTCAAGATTAGGGAAGGACATTTCAGCCAGAACTTGGTCTTCTTCATCTCTGAATGTTGTGATGTTCATGGTCTTCACCACGTCCGGTATGATGGTTCCTTTAATGAAAGATAGTGCATTGACAAACTCCCAGTGGTGAACATGAGAAAAGGCAGATATATCCTCTGGTGAACTTGTATTGGAAACGCCCTGTTGCTGTTTCTCATTACCGATTAGATTTGTGAGCTTGATAGTGTTCAAAGAAGGGGCATTGATTTCCTTGATTTCAGGAAAGAACCTCCAGCATTCAATAGTGAGTTTGGTGAGTTTTGGTGCTGTGATATTCAGAATACGTGGCTGTTCGTCCTTTGGTGATGGTATTGTTAACAATAACATGTTTTGAACTTTAGGAAACTCAAGATTCTGGAAATGATAGAAGTTTCTAAAATTGGCCCATTCCAAGTTTGTGTACACTTTGTCTTTAATCTCATACATTGTAGTTCCAATTGGTTCTGTATTTGTTGGATCTGTTGCACTGGTATCAATGAGGACGTCAATTGATTGAAGATCAACATGTTTGTCAAACGAATTTATGACCTCTTGACTCGCTTCAACTGAGGATATGGAGGCCAGTACTGGGGCATTGAGACTGCTCTGACCTTTCTTGAAACTGACATTATGTAAAGTGATCTCTTTTAAGACAGGTAGCAGGATCTTTTCTGTATCAACCACTCCACTTAGAGTGATACCATGAACAGCCTTCACAAAAATCACCTTCGCTCTCAGACCTTTTATGAAAGAGGTGGGATTGATATCTGAATTTCCAGAGGGGCTTGAAAGAATAGCAATTAAACCATATACATCTTCGAAAGTCTTCTTAAAGCTTTTTGGATTGATCTCTTTCCAAGAGTGTATCTCAATCAAATTGAAGGTATTCTGAACGAGAGATCTTTGAGCCTTTCTGAATTCAATTCTCGGGACTTCTTTGATATCAAAGTACTTGAGTGGTTTTCTTGAATCCGATATGATCCTGAGATGTCTTTTGAACTGGTTTGAAGACTTGAGAATTTGTTTCAATGATTTGATGTCATCGATCTTTTCTAGCTTGGACAGAACGTCATTCGGAGTTGGTGTGTTCTGTGACATGATTGTGGACAGTCAGCAGTTGAATCGTGACTCTTCTGTGGTGAATGATTGAGAAATATTCGAACTGGACAGCCCTCGAGGAGAATTGTAGTGATTGGAGATGAACCGTAAAGAGTGAAAGAGAGATTTGGCTTTCAGATTTTTCTGTAAATCATCAAATAAAGAACATCCTCAATAATCTTAGTTTTGACTCAATTAAAACAGTTGAAGTTAATATCAATACATGGAGCGAGATCAGAGCTATAGATTGGTACTAATTTGATAATAATAGGTACTCAATTGAGTGAGTTATCGGACAAATCGAGTTTTCGGCCGGACCGTCTCTGCCTAGTCGATACTCTTTCTTGTTGCCCCAACGGATCCGTGATAGTTTAGTGGCTAGAATCACCGCTTGTCGAGTTCTCTTTCTCTTCGAAAGAAGTGAAGGGCTTAACAGTACGTGGTAGACCGGGGTTCAATTCCCCGTCGCGGAGTATTTTTTATTTTTTACTTCATGATCTTTGATTCAATTTGAGCAGTGTCATCTCATATACTCTTCTCTGACTCACTGACTGACTGGTTTATGATCGCACCCTTCAAGGATATCAACACTACACTACTGATCCGATTATATGCAAACTGATGTGTTATAAACTAAACATGTACAGGTCAATTGACAAGAAGAATTTGAAGAAATGCCCAATGATAGATACCCAACAAAAGCATCCCCCCAATATCGTACAACTCAGACATAAGTGAACACTTCTCTTTGACACTAATTTCATATAATATATATACATCTGACATGCCAAATCTCAAAATAACTTCATTTCAATCATTTCTCCAAATTCATCTTCTTCTCTATTCTTCCATGAGTAAGTGACATTGAATCACAATAAAGAGGCAAATAAAAAGAGAAACACACAGGATTTCCCAATTGCTCTCTTCACTCCAACTCTCCACCACTTCAACCAACCATTCAAAAAAACCACAAACTAAAAACCAAAGGTCTAATGACGACGACGTATAGATAAAAAAAAAAGAACCTAGAAACTGAAACAAAATGTCAACAATGAAACAAAAAAAAAGGGAGCGTAGGAATATTATGAACACAGAGAAAGGGTCTTCCTCTCAACTGCTCGACTTTATTTCATTTTCTGCGGGGGTTTTTCTTTCTTAGTTCTTTGGTGGGGTGAATGTGATCTTTCTGGTCTTAATACCGGCCCACTTGAACTTCTTAACGTAGATGGCAATTAGGTATAGGGAAGAAAGAACGATAATGGCCTTGAGACCGAGTCTCTTTCTCTCGTCGTGCTCTGGCTCAGAGGCCCAGTTCAAGAAGGTGGTGACATCCTTGGCCATCTGGGAGGTGGTGGCTGGGGTGCCGTCTTCGTACTCCACAAGGTCGTCGAACAAGACTCTACCCATAGCAATGGAACCACCTGGGAAGTATGGGTTGTAGTTGGAGCCTGGAGGGAGGACAACACCTGCTGGTGGCTCGTCTGGGTAACCAGTCAACAGGGCGAAAATGTAGTCACAGGCACCGTGTCTGGCCTTGACGATCAAAGAAAGATCTGGTGGGAGGGCACCTTGGTTGGCGGCTCTGGCGGCTTGCTCGTTGGCGTATGGGCCTGGGATGTAGTCTGCAAGCTTACCTGGTCTCTTTCTTGGGTTACCTTGGTCATCTGGTTCGTCGTCGTACTCGAATTCCTCCGCCATGGCTCTGACTTCATTGTTGGAGTGGGAGACACCGACAAGGGTTCTCCATGCGACTCTGTCTAGGGAGTGACAAGCAGCACACACTTCACGGTAGACTTGGTAACCTCTTCTGATGGAGGCGTGGTCGAAGGTGTCGAACATACCGTTGTGGGACCAGCCGTAAGCTGGTGGATGCAGACCGTGCTCAGCAGCAGTCATGGCCTCAGCAAAGACCGAGTCTTCGTAAAGCATGTAGGAAGCAGTCAAACCTGAAAGAGCAACACCACCAGCAATGGCCTTCTTGGCCAGAGAGGTTGGCTCCGCTTGCTTTGCAGCAGTGGAGAACTGTTTCTGTTTGTAAGATGGTTAGTATATTAATGTCCTTAACTGGTGTTTTATCGGAGGCATGGCCCGGGCCCACACAAATCTTGAAATATGTTATTTGAACTGGAGATAATTGATGGAAGACATGGCATGGGGTCCAGTAGTGACTATTAGAGTTGAATTGGGGATAGCTGAATTGGGTCGAGATGGTCTTGATTAGTGGCGTAGGGCAAAGTGTTGATGAGACTTGCTGTGCTGGCCAATCACGGTTGAGCTATCAACAACCATTTCTCGAGGAATCGGGGCGGATCAAAGGCCTGATGAGAGGTGGAATTGTGTGGGGCGTGGGGCCTCCTAGTGCTTCAACGTACGATGTTTGATCTAACAGAGGATCTGATTGAGGAGAACATTTGGCTGTGGGATGCTAATCAGGAGCCTGAACTGTCTAAATTAAAGAGCTTTTTCTTCCTTTTTTTTTCAGTTTTGTTATTCGCTCGAAGCCAAAGAAAATCCGCTAACAAAATTTAGCTGCTCGTGTAAAAACTGGCGGCTAATTCTTTTAACGCGAATTTCATTGGCTGGAGAGTTATTATACGCGAATATTTCCGAGTTTGGATTGATGATGTAATGAGTTATGTAATGTATTATGTAATAGAATAAAACCCAGACATCTCATACTTTTATTGTTTACGCGTCTTAAATAAACAAACTGATGAGTTATAGTATCAACTACAGCTGTGAGTTCGTCAGTTGATAAGAGAACCATGTCTGACGAGATATTCAGCGCAGACTTTGATGTGCGGACTTCCTTTGTGTCTCTCGTGGACCATTTACCTGCTGAGATTATAAGGAAGCTCTGGCTTATACAGTCTTTAGACGTACAAAGTGACACAATCAAGAAGGAACTCGACACCCTTTTGAAACGCCTCCAGAGCAGGAGTGTTCCGAATCCAGAATCGGAAGAAGAAGATACATCTTCCAAAATCGTTCAGTTGTTTGCAAAGCTCAAGAGAACGCGGCAAGAGTCAGTCGCAGAGGCAAAGTCAATAGCATCTGCTATAAAGCTCGCAAAGCTACGTCTGGATAACCAGCACAAGCAATTGGAACATGATCATAAGATATATCAGAATGAGATAGAGATGCGCAAGAACCTCGAAAAGCACACCCAGAGGTCGAATAAGAGAACAAAAGCGCCAGGGCCTAAGATCAAGTTGAAACTTAACCTCAAGAATGCGTCATCTGTTCATTCGATTACCACCGCTAGTAAAATGAACCAACCAAAGGCGAACAGAAAGAGACAGGCCTCTGCGGGAATATCCAAACCACCGTCGAAGAAACCGACGAAAGAGATCAATTCTGTTGTGATTGGCAAACCAGAAGAAGAGGAGGAAGAACTCGAAGAAGATCACAACCTTTACTGTATTTGCAACAGAGAAAGTTTTGGAGATATGGTGATGTGCGATAATCATAAATGTCCAAAGGTTTGGTTCCATTTTGCCTGTGTCGGTCTTGTGAAACCACCGAGAGGGAAATGGCGTTGTCCATTGTGCCAAAAGAAATAGGTACAACTAGAGAGTCTTCGAAATCATGTCGTGACGAATATTTATTTTATTCCCAGTACTTGAGTAAAAGCTATTTAATTAGTGCTATCTTCCCAAATAGAGTCTTCGAAAAAGTACAACCAACTAAAGCCAAACCAACTGAAGATCACACCAACACCACAGTAGACACTGTAAACCATGAGTCCAACAAACTCATACTTTTGTAAGAACTCATACTTTGGTTTGAACAGATCCATCAGCAAAACTGTCCATACCATAGGTACAAGACTGAAGATGTACACGAGGGAGAGTCTATCAACCAAGAAAATTCTGTTGGATGAGTTGAGTGCCTTGGAGACCTCTCTGAATGATAATGAGTAGATGACAAACCAAATGAAGGTATATAGTTGCTTGATGAGGTTCTGGTTTGGCAGCAATGGGAACAGACTGACATAACCCGCACCAGCAAGAATCAGGAAACAGTTCAGAAGCCTTCTTTCATAAACAAGGAAAGTGAACGGTATGATAACCAGCATGATGGCCTTTTCATGTACATGCCAGCCAAACAAAAACGATGCATATGCGTTGAGGGTCAAACATCCAACGAATCTCTTGAATGATGGTTGGTACAATAGCGGACCGATGGATAAGATGTCATAGAACAATGTTAAGAGGAAGGTAACTCTTGGTGAAATATCTGGGAGAATCACAAAGAACACATCTTGGACAAGCCCTTTAGTACCAGTATTACCAATTGTAATAAGTCTCTCTTGTATCATCTCAACTGAGGGAATTGGGAGATTGAATTTGGCCACTGATTTGTTGAATAATGGAACCTTGAGGAAAGTGGTTAGGACTTTGTCGAGGAATGAATAAATTGCCCACATGTTCGGTGCCCAATAAGCGTGTGTTAGACCTCTTGAAAAGGGGAACAATCTAGAAAGGAGGTTTGGAAGCACTCCATAGTAGACAAAAGGACCAAATGCCAGTGTGAATGTGATCGAAACAATAGCTCCCAATTTAAACAAGTTGTCCCATTTAATGAAGCGAATAGGTGATCTCCATTGTCTCACATCCAAGACTTCCTGTCTCAGCAAGTAGACAAACACCGCTGGTGCAAGATATAAAAATATATGCTTAAAGCAGAGGAGAATAGCAAAGAAGAGAGCAGCAAGATAATTCTTCTTCATTTTGACACTCAGAATCACAGCAACAAGAATACCGAAAAGCATTCCATTGTACTGGAAGTGAATGTGGTCAACAATCAAAAGCCCTGGGGATAGAACCAAAGAGCTTGCAATAATGAATGCTAGGATTTTATCCTCACTTAGGTTCACATAAGTTTGGAGAACTGCAAAGAGTAGGATCTCAGTGATGATGACGCTACTTCTTTGAAATATCACCGTAGCCCAGCCGTACTCTCCAACCTCAACGATATCAAGACATCCGTCGTCCTTGACCACCTTGGGCACAAACTGCGAGAGGAACCATTCGAAATAGGCGAAGAATGGCGGATAATCGAGTGTCCATTTGCTCGTGTGTTCAATGTACCATTCTTTCAAAGGGAGATTGTGCGTTATGGCGAGCCAATTCCTGTGGACATCGAAATCAGTGGAATGGTACGTGTCAAAGAGCAAGACTTTGAGAATCGTACCGGCGACCCAGATGTTCCAGAGCGAGAAGTTTCGCGTCGCCTTTTGTGGGACTGGGACTTGTTGATCTGATAGTTTTGAAACATCACGAGGAGTTCTCTGTTTAGAAGCGGCTCTTTTCGTCGAGGAGGAACGTCTCTTGGACCTGTTCCGCACTTCAGACATGATACCCCGATTGGCCTCTCTTTGTGTCTCGAATGAGCCGAAAACCTGGTCAAAAGTCAGATCGTTTGACCGGTTTGAAAGTGTTTGAAGTCCGTTCGGGAATCGAATAACCAAAACAAAGATGACTAAGCGGAATTCTTAGATGTCAAAAATGTCCTGTCCCAAAACCAAAAAAGAGGGACAAAAATGGTGGTTAAGAGGAGATTCCCGTTAGTCAATTGGGCAGACTACTACCTTGAAGGACAATTGGAAGTGTTGTTAACTGGATATGAGTGACCACAATCCACTGGAGGGATCGGAGTGGGGCGACGCTGTGTCGTCTAATCCTCACTACGCCGATCTGGACCGCAGCATAGTCAACGAGCTGTCATCCACCCTTGCGAGAACAGGAGTCGCAGACACTGAAGGTGAAGCTATTCAGGAGAGTGAAGAGGTCGAGGATCAAGAACAAGAAGAGGAGGAGAGTACGGATAAAGCTGAGACGGGGTCTGAAGAGGGACCAGTTGCTCAGGAGGAAGCCCCTGATCAGAACCAACCGAAATCTCCACCTCAAGAACAGAAGGATACGACAGACCTATTCTCTAGTCTCACAGACAGGGGCGATAATGGATTCAAGAAGGAACAGGTAGTCTCACCAAAGAAGGACGAGTCTCTGTTCAATGAGCCTAAGAAAAGTGGGAGTAGCCATCTACCAAGTGCAGACCTTGAATATGATGCAGACAACTCGAATGAACAACGAGAGGCAAAGAGCAGTGGGTCGCTTTCACCAAACAGACTCCGTCGCCAGAATGTCTACAAGGCACCAAGATACCGTCGCAACCCGATCAAGAAGGAATCAATTGATCTGAAGACCGAGTTGAGCGAGCCGTTGGGCCCGCTTGGGGGTGTCGAAGAAGGAGAAGACACTACAGAAGAACCGGAATCACCTGCCGATGTTCTACTAAGGCAGTCGGAAGCTCCACTGTTTGAGATCAACAGAACTCCACTCTCACCTATAAAGATCACCGAACCAAGCACACCATCAGGATCTGCTGAGCAAGCACAAGAGTCCCAGCCACCTTCCCCACTAAAACCAGCCGAACCTGAATTCAAACTCCACATTACTGTTGGCGATCCAACTAAAGTCGGTGACTTGACTAGTGCGCACATCGTGTACTCAGTGCGCACCACAACAGACTCTGAATTGCTTTCCAATAACGATACCGTTGTAACGAGAAGATACAGAGATTTCAGATGGCTTTATCGTCAACTTCAACTAACACACTCTGGAAGAATCATCCCACCTCCACCTGATAAACAGGCTGTTGGTAGATTCAACCAGGACTTTATCGAAGGCAGAAGATTCGCACTGGAGAGAATGCTGGTCAAGATTTCACAGAATCCACATCTCCAGAAGGACCCGGACTTTATCATGTTCCTACAAAGTGAAAGATTCTCCTCTGAAGCACGCGAGCATGAGAAGGCTCTTGCCACCAGCTCAACATTCAATGAACACGAGTACAACGAAGACTCACTAAGCAGTACATCCGGTGGATTCCTGAGCTCCATTGGTGGTGCATTCTCCTTCGCTCCTAAGATTTCAGAACCTGATGATTACTTCAAGGACAAGAAGTCATATATTGAAGCCCTTGATCAGGAATTGAAGGGCTTTGCTAGAAACTTGGAGACTGTGGTTGTTCAGAGACAGGATCTAGCGTCCGTCACAGAAGAATTTGCTAATATTATCTCAACATTAGCGGATCTCGAAGTTTCAAAGATGATAACAGAGCTCTTCCAACAGTTCTCTGACACACAATTGAGAATAAAAGACCTCCTGAATAGATTGTCTTTACAGGATATGCTCACTTTGGGCTACACTCTTGATGAGTACCAGAGAATTGTGGGGAGTATCAGATCTACTTTCGAGCAAAGGGACAAGATTCTATCACATCTTGTGAAATCAGAGTCTGATCTCAAGAAGAAGCAGAGCTCTTACGACAAGGCGTTCAAGTATAATAGAACCCAGACAGATAAATTGGAGATCTTGAAGAGCGAGCTGTCTCAACAGGAGACCAAGAACCAAGTCATCAGAGAGAAGTTCCAGACAGTTAGCAAGGTTATCATCGAGGAACTGAAGACGTTTGAGTTCGAGAAGATTCATGATTTCAGAAACTCAATTGAAATCTTCCTAGAGAGTACGATTGAGAGTCAAAAGGAAGCAGTTGAACTGTGGGAGACTTTCTACAACGTGAATTTGACTGCTCTGGATCCAACAGCGCAAAGCTCCGCCGCATGATGAATTACAGTGTTAATAATATCAATTCCTTAACGAGTATGACGATGTAGAGTTGTATGCGATATTATTCCTATGTACAGACCTGATTAATCTACCTCCATGCTTGACTTCTCTTCCGATTCCTCCTCAAGGAAAGCCTTGTTTAGTTGATCAATCAACTTCTCCTGATCACCAATATCAGCATACTTGTTCACCATGGAATCAAAAGCGAAACAATATCTTGCATTCACAGAAATATCTTCTGAAATGGTTGGAAGTTTAGGGTATCTCTGACTGAAATGCGTTAGGATCAACTTCTTCGCATTCATCTGATTTGAAATCTGAATAGCTTCATTAATTGTAGAATGACGCTTCTTTTTAGCCTCTTCCATTAAATCGTTCTCCAATGTGGCTTCATGAATTAGAAGATCGGATCCTTGGCCAATCACCTCTGCAAACATATAGTAGTTCGGTCTCGTATCACCAGAGTATGATAATTTGAATGGTTGATCTGGACCTAGGTTGAATGTAATAGAGCAGCAGTATGACCAGTCACAATGGATAGCACGACATGTGTTGAATTTGGTGATGCCTAGATCTTTGAACAGCGCAGCAATGGCCACAGAATCCTTAGAAATAAATTTACTAGGGGTTGTCGTGATCTGCTCAGACAGGAACTGTTCGAATGGAACTTGCTGTGTTTCGTTTCTCTTCTTTCCAATAAGGAATTGCTCACAGCTGAGATATGATATCCTGTCAAGTGCACCTAAGCATGGATCAAATCTGAGCCACTCTTCCACGAAGTTGTTATATTGCCATGGAGTTACGAGGTGTAGTTTCTTGTCATTGTCCTCATTATGCTTCATCCACTCTCTGATTATAGAGACAAGACCAAGATGGTGGTCAGCGTGCAAATGACTCAAGTAAATGACTCTCAACTCCTTGAAATATCCCGGGATTCCTTCTTTACCAAGTGTTCTGTAAAGAGTACCAATAGTGTTCTCACCTGCGTCAAGAAGAATCGACTTGAAGGAACCAGAGTCATCGCAGTTTGGAAGTCTGACTAGTGTAGAGACCACATTACGGTACTTTGACGGCAGGGCAGATCCTGTACCAAGGGTTATAACTTCGACTTGATCTTTTAGGGAGGCTGAAATATCAACTTTAGACTGTAGAACACTGGTCTGATCAAGAATGGTTTCTTTAGGATATGTCGTTTCAAAGTTCAAAGGTAGAACCTCAGACTTATAAACCTTCTCCCATGAATTGTCATATTTCAAAGATACCTTTGTGTCATCTTTGGTGATTTTGTTTCTCTCTGAGGAAATACTTGACTCAATAGTGGTGATCTGTCCTTGTTTCAGGATGTCAATTGAATCTGGCACACTTTCAGGCTTTGACTTCAGTGGAGGGGAACTGCGAGGAAGGTTGAAGTGTGATGGTTGCAATGCTTTCAATTTCAATGTAATGTCTGCTGATGACTTGAAGATGAGTGAGTCAGGTGAATATGAAGGGTGGGAAATGTAATGGACACAACCTTCTCCAAATGATTTGACGAAGCTAATGTATTCGTCGCTGAAAGGTTCGAGCTCTTCACCTAGGAAGTGGTAAACAATACCAGCAGTTTCCCCCCAATTCTGTGACTTTGCTGACTCTAGATATTCTATTCTTGGGATATCGATGATCAGGACATTTTCAAACTGTCTTGACTCAGATAGAACCTGGCTTGGATGGATGACAGTACCATCCTCAAGAGTGATTTCCTTCCCAGATGCCAACTTACCACGGATTGGTCCCTTTGGAACACCCAAAGCGGTGGCCTTCTCAACTGAGAACTTACCTCTGACACCGTTCATCTTGATTGCATAACAAGTAGAAGTCTGAGATGGAATGAAGTCTGGAAGCTTGACATGGATATAAGGATCAGACAGCTTTGGGTCACCGGCTTGTTCAATACTGCTTGTTTCCTCCTCTGTGTATGTGTTTTTCACATCTAAAGGGAACATTCTCTTAACCATTTCCTTTAGTTTGAGGCTGGTAATATCATCAAATGGTTTCGTAGTCTTTGAGACTTTACCATTTGTCAAAATGATACTCTTGACTTCCATTATATCATTCTTAAAAGTCTTTCCATCTTCAAGAACAGTGGATGTGATGTTCATGCCAAATCTGAAGACGAAAGATCTCCACGTAGAGATAACATAGTCCAAATAGTTGTTTCCATAGAACAGATTCAGAGACTTCTTTCCCTGGTCACTAATAGTTAGAATCAGACCTGGAAGTCCACCTATGCCATCCCAGTCAAGCTCACCAGTGAGAAACATCCCGTCTGTCCTGCTCACCCTGGTCTTTGTCTCTGTGAGTGTTCTCTGCAGGCCCTCTGGGACCTTTCCAAAGATGTAACGGTCGCCATTGGAGCTGTGAAGCATCAGCGACGGGTGCTTTATGTCGCTAGTTGGATGCGAAAGGGCTGTGAAGGGGAACATTCTCTCTGTGGTGTTCTTTCTCTTTGTTTGTGTCTCGTTCTTGACCGGTGCTACCACTACCGTCTGCTTCTTCTGTGTGATGCTCCTCTTCTTACTCGGTATGTACAGCGATCGCGTGGCCCCTCGCAATTGCTGCGGTGCTCTGTGTAATCTTGTGCTGCGAAACAACGTGACAGAACCGTCTACCAGCCAGAGTCTCTCGCTGCGCTGGTGTTTGTCGCCTTTTGTGCGGTTCAATTGTGTCAAGCTCATCGACTACTAAGAAAAAAATTGTCTATGTTTTTCACTACGGGCTTAACTATGACTGGCTTAACTATGGGCAAGACCAATTTTATTGAAAGACGTCTGTCTCACTTTAGATGCGCAGATGCGTGTTTATACAGACTCTGCCATATGAAAGCCTCACTCAATAGCAGCTCAACATCTTTCTCCGTCCATTCTTTGGTGGGCAGGTTCTGGAGGAACATCATGACGTCCTGGAACTCCATCTGTCTGAGCTCATCGCTCCACTTCACCAGGAAAGCAGCACAGACGTAGACATGGAACTCGCTGAAACCATTCACCTCACTGAGATAAGTATCCCACATCCGAATTGTGTTTTTCACACTCAGTTCTCTCATCAACAGACAGTTCATCCATCTGAAAGAGAACTGTATGAACTCAACATTCTCACTCTCGAGATGCGCATACAAGTCAGAATCAATCCGGTTGATCAGATCCTTCAGCTCGCTTATCTGTCTCAGAATACCTGGCTGTGCATGGATATAGTTATCCTGGATCCCATCCAGTAACTTGGTCAGACACCAGAAAGTGTCAGCCTCCACAGCGTCCATAACATCCTTGGGCACAACCACAGGGTCAAACTCCTCAATCGCAATAGAAGAATCCAAGTAAGAGCTCAAGAAGGTCTGGTAGAATGGCGTGGCCAGATCACTAATACCTTGCACATATCCAGATGCAGGATGTCTCACAGCCCACAGGTACAGTATTCTCTCTAGTGCTCTATGTGTCGTCTCGCAGCCATATAGTGGGATCTTTGGGTTGGTTCTAGGGATGTCTATTTCGATTTGATGCCAGGTTGTCTGTTCTTTCTCGTTGCTGAAGACCTGTTCAATTCCATCAAGGTATTCTTTTCTCTTTCTAGACAATTGGCTTACTCTTCTGTCTGAATTAGTAGGCAGGTAACCCAACAGGAGTTGCCAACTGATTGGGCGTAACTCGTATGGTATTCCGTTCCACGACATCTTCTTCAAACTGGTCAGATCAATGTTAGGTTCTTGTATCAGCTTTTTGAATCTGTTGAAGCGTGAAACGGATGCGGCCTGCTCCTCAGGAGCTTTGTTCTCTTGGTTAGATGACTGTGGACCATAGAGTGAATAAAGTAAATTGGCTGGATCTTTCACAATGCTGTCTGCGTGCTTCTTCATCACAACACTAGAACCGTCATGTCTCAATTTAGGGTATTCGAATGAGTTTGTCTTCTTCCCATTTTGCTTGGGTATGTTGAGAGCTTCATCAAAGTCGGCGTCCCAATCGCTATCCAAGTCAGTATACTGATCAACAGAATACCTAGGAGAGGAACCTGGGGAATCAAACTTCAAATGACTTCTTCTCTTGCTAGATTTGCTGGTCTTCGGCTTGGAACTCTTTGATGGCAGACTTACGCTGGATGTGGAGTCGTTGCTGATTCCAAGATGAGAGAAGCCGGTCCCTATGGTCTTTAGATGGTCATCGTACACGACTGACTTTTTGGGCTTCTCCTTAAAGGCATGTGAAAGTGTTCTGAGTAGAGATGGTGCACTATGCACCGAGTTTCCCTTTCCTCCTCCCTCGTCAAATGTGAATTCGTTTTGATCTGTATTGAACTGTTAGTATCTAGTTGTTACAATGACATGTGAAGTGAGGGTGTGCACATACATATCTGAACCATTTCCTGGAAGGTAAGTTAGTAAAAGTCCACAGAGTTCAATATCTTATCACCACACTCACTGGTTGATCCTGCTTAGCCTTAGATCTCCCCATATCTGCACTGATCCTTCTGTAAACTGGCAACCAACGATTTATATAGGGCCAACAAGGACGTTAAAGAATGGGCTCAGTAAACAGAAAATTCGTCTAAAAGAGCAACGAAAAAAAGTAGGACAGAATATAGCAGTGAGGTACCCAAACGTCCTTTGTAGGAACGGAAAGATATAGACAATTCCTGCCGTACTATTTCAAAGATGTATTTTAACGGACTAGTTTGAAGCTGTTGGCTCTCATTTGGCACTGACAAAACATTACCCGGCCGATGACACATAAATTACATAAATATAATACTAATACGGAAATTACCTAAACAAGTAATGAATATGCCAAAACGTGGCCGAACCACATCCTGTGGAGTCAAAAAGCATAATTAAGCCGTTAATTACATGGCACAAATAGTTTATAAATCTGGCTGTACGCTCTTCCAGTGAGTTTCCACAAGCCTCACTGTCCGGCAAAGCATCTCAACATCGCTATACAACATACACCACAATGTCCGATTCAACTCAAACCAAACCTGCAGGAAGAACCATTCTTGCGTCAAATATCGCTAAGTCCTACATCAAAGAAGTCGAAGATGGTGTCAAAGCACTAGGCAGATCTCCAAAGTTAGTTGGTTTCCTCGCTAATGAGGACCCAGCTGCACGCATGTATGCTGATTGGACTGGTAAGACATCTGAGTCTCTTGGATTCACCTATGAATTGAGAGAGGTTGGAAAAGATGATCTAGAAGAGGCCATCATCGAAGCCAACGAAGACGATGCTGTGGACGGAATCATGGTTTATTTCCCAGTTTTTGGAAACAGACAGGATCAATACCTACAACAAGTGGTCTCTATGGATAAGGATGTCGAAGGTTTGAACCACAAATTCATCCAGAACATGTACCATAATGTCAGATTCCTTGACGCAGAAGAAAACCAGAAGTCCATTCTACCATGTACCCCACTGGCCATTGTCAAGATCCTGGAATATCTGGGAGTTTACAATACGCTTCTTGATTATGGAAACAGACTATATGGTAAACAAGTGCTTATTGTGAATAGATCAGAGATTGTGGGTCGTCCACTGGCTGCCCTTCTCGCTAATGACGGTGCAACAGTTTACTCCGCTGACATTGACAATATTCAGAAGTTCACTAGAGGTGCAGGACTCAAGCTTACAAGACATAAAGTGGAAGATGTGGAAATCTCACTTGAAGAGGCTGCAAAGAATGCAGATGTGATAGTGACTGGTGTCCCATCTCCATCATACAAGTTTCCTAACGAGTTGGTCAAGGAAGGTGCTGTTTGTGTGAATTTCTCATCTGAAAGAAACTTCAATGCTGATGTTAAGGAAAAGGCCAGTCTTTATGTCCCAATGACTGGAAAAGTCACCATTGCCATGCTCCTTAGAAACCTTCTAAGATTGGTCAACAACAAGGCCACAAGATCCTCATGATTCTTTACTTCGAGCTCCATGGAGCCTTCTTATATTCTTTCCCCCCTGCAGTTACTCTACACATATTTAACGAATAGATTGTTACAAAAATGAAGATGCGTAAACTAATAAACCTTGAATCACCTGTACAACTATCTATAAACCACTTTACTGTTTGAGCTTCTTTGGTGCTGGTTCTTCGTCATGATACACAGGGTCATCAAAGTCCTCGTCAACTTGATCGTATCTCTTCTTCAAACCCTTCATCTTTCTGGTTTGCATCAAGTTCAGATCTTGCTTTCCGACATGGACTCTACCAATCTTGTCACCCAACAAGTCAGTCTCGACGTTCTTGACGGTCTTTGCCTCGAGTTGTCTGGCCTTCTTCATTGCCTCCTTCTCCATCTCTGGCGATGGAGTCTCGAATCTGCCAACTGCGAAGTCCAATCTTGGTCCGATCTCATTCAGCTCGACTCTTGGGACCTTTTGGTTGCTCTTATAGGTCTTCAAAGTGTAAACTCTGAAGTTAACTTGTGGCAACGGACTTCCCTCTTCGAAGTCAGCAGCCGTTATGGAAATGATGTGCTGTAGACCTGCGACATCCTGAAGTTCGGTTGTCTCACCTCTGAAGAAATCCAAGAACAGGGACTTGATGTGTCTGTAAACTGGGTGGGATTCGAAGACTCCACCGTTGAATGTGAACATTGGCTTGAGTCCTATAGCAAATGTTTTCTTTCTGAAATCTTTTAAGAGCTTGAAGTCATCGAGAACAAGAAGTTCAATCATATCATAGAGCTTGTAGCCGAATGTTCTGACAAACGTGAGGTTGTTCTTTCTCTTCTTGGTGCTGCTGGAGAATACTATCAAAGAAGTATCATTCTTTTCACTGAAGAACTCCAGTTGAGAAGCATCTTCAAAAGGTCTGATCTCGTTCTTTTTGGTGAATCTCTTGATATCTGGTTTCTTTAGTGCACCAACATCAACCATAATATCATGGAGGGCTTTGCTACTGTTGGATCCAGGCACAAACAGGGCCTGCTTAGTGTTCTCGATAAGCTTAGACTCTTTGTTCTTAAGAGCTCTTTTAGAACGAGCGTTCTTTGGGACACTTTGGGGAGTTAGTAATCCGTATGTGAGGGGTATTCAGGCAATATGACATACACTGATCTGATCATCTTTACTTCAAGGATCCTGTTATTATCAACTGCTTTAATCTCACCGTCTTTAGTAGGTGAAAAATAATCTGAGAGGCAGAAAAAAAAATCTGCTGCGATGAGCTACTAATTCCGACCTAAAGCGTGACTTTCACGTGAAACCCCCGGAACTCACCAGCATTTTTCCGTTTGGAAAAGTAAACAGAACCAGAAGAAGGTTCAAACAACAAAGCCGATACAATAGACATACTCCCTTCTGCGGTCTCTGAACTAGTTTGGTTACCAGGTTGGTTCTAGAATATAATGACTCAGAGCACCATTTTTTCTCCCAAAAAGGGGGCATCGGGATTCTCAGCACGCGATTTGGGCGTGTCAGCAGACCTCCAGGCTAGATCGAGCCAGTCACAGACCTCTTCATCTCACCAGAAGTCGCACCAATTCACCAATGTATCGAGCGAGCTGACGAGAAATTCAAGATATGTTGTATCGAAGATGGTGGCCACTCCAACTGCTTTTTCATCTGAGCTGGGAAACGTTGATGCTGCCTCTGTCTCAACTGATGAGGCGTCTAGCCATGCAATCCTGACGGCTGGAGAGAACGTCTTTACATGGAACTACAACTCAGTGGATAGCATTCCTACCACTGTCCAGCTTCCCGGGATACCATCCAATCATGGCTTCTCCCCGCTGGCTTTGATAGTGTCACCAAGCGCTGGAAGCTCAGAACCGGGAATTGTTACTGTTAATACGCACACTGGACATATCAGATTCTATGAAAACGTTGGAACCATCTCCTCAATTGGGCTGCTGCAGCATCACAAAGGTGTTGAAAGTGTTGTGAGGCTACACGATAAAGAATATATCACCATTGCCGAGAACATTGAGCCTGCTGGGTTGCTTCTGAGTACAAGTCAAGGGCGTGTGATTCTTGTCTGTCTGAGGGACTTTGCTGGAAGACCACAGATCAAAAGCTTTGACATTATCAAGAGACAAACTGGATTCTTTAGCAGTGTTCTAGAAAAGTCGAGACAGGTTGTCTCCATCAAGGCCGGTGCTATTGTTGGACAAGGTGAGCGTGTCGTTGCATTAATTACAGGAAACGGTGATTTTCAGATATGGTCTTGTTCAAGTGACGGGCAAGCGAAGAGGATATTTCAAGAGGATCTTCTGGAGTCTCTCATCAACTCAATTGCCGAATTGTATCCGAATGCTTTCAACAGACTTCAGATCCTTGATCTTGCTTTGCTTTCCAACTTTGAAGATGATGACGTCCTTCTTCTATTGACCAGCTTTGACAACGCACCTGGTGAGACTTACTATGTTCTATTCACCATAAAGAAGGAGGAAGACAAGATGCTCATCTTCTCTGCCTATAAGCTCAACACTTTTACATCCAAGGTTAGTCAAAACCCAAAGCTTTTCGTTCCTTCTCCTGCATCAGTTGCATTCATTGTGTTCGATAACGCCGTTGTCTTGACAGAGCTAGTCACAAAGCTTGACCACACGTTGAATCTCAAAAGAAAGTGGGAGGATATCATTACATTCCGCTCTGATGTTCGTATAATTGGAGGTGGATTTGAGAGTCTTCGCGAGAATACAGCTAAAGGCGTAATTACACAGTACCCTTCTGCCATTATTGCCATCCCTGACATTGGTGTTATAAAGATCGAGTCACTACAGGATGATCAAAAGGAGGTGACTTCACAGATTCCTGTCACATCTTTCCTGAAATCTCACATTGAACAGGCGGTGTTCTATGACGTCGAGGACGGAAGTGCAATCGAGTTCAATCTACCTTCTGATATCGTATTGTCGCAGACTGAGATTGAAGGTGATATTATCCAAGTGGCAGAGGAGATAATACTCTCAAGATCAGCATATCTTCCACCAAGATTGAGTTCCATATCTGACCATTTGAAGCTGCGTGAACAGAAGTTGAAGAAGTTGTTGAATTTTGCTATTGCCAATTTCAAAGATAGAATCTCACACCAAGTTTTTCTTGAACTTCTATCAATTGTACAGAAGGTGACAGCAGCAGTGAGCCTGGAAGAGGTTCTGTCAAGCCAATCACCAGAGGTGATTTCGATATTTGACAAATCCTTCAAGTCCACTGGAACACAATCGAAGAGCCAGAATGAATTTTTCCACAATGGTGTCTTGGAGTTGAATAAGGTATTCACAGTATTCCTTCAGAATTTGAACAAGTCCAACACCGTTACCTCGACGGTTGTCAGAATAATAACCAATGTGTTCAGTCCTGTTCTAGAGCTTGAAAAATCCTTCAGATATGATATTTTACAACTATCAAGCACTCAAATTGGAAATGAACAGCTGTGGTTTACTCAGAATGAGAACTACTTGATCATCAATGAGTTCCTACACAAGTTCGCCTCTTTGAGCCGGGATGGACAAGTTGACCAGGAGTCTACGGATGTTGCGGTCAAGTTGGTCGAGCTTCTGTTTTACCAAACCCAACAAGTCCTGGTGTGGTTGGAGTCACAGAGTCCAAAGACGAGATTGGTTCAGGACAGCATAATCTCCACTGAGTCCTTCTACAGGGATAACTCAAGCTTCTGGACAAGAACACTGGTTTTATTCAATGCTAAGAATGCAGCACTTGCCATTGCTGAGACTTACAAAGACTTGAAATCTTTGGCTGAGATTTCTGAAGCTGATAGAGAATCATCCACCAGTGCAGCTGATGCTGAGACTGTCCAGTTGAGATTCACTCACTACTTCAACAAGTTTGGATACGAGTTTGCTTCGACTTTGTACAATTATTACATCTCCGTTGAGAAGTATCAGCCATTACTTCTGGGGTTCCCAGAGTACAGCGATTACCTCAGAAGATTCTTCAATGAGAACGACCATTCAAGAATTTCATGGATCAAGGACATTTTTGATGCTGATTTCAAAAAGGCAGCTGAAGTCTTATTGAGTTCGTCACAAAGATACAGTGATTCACAGAGAGATAAGAGAGTGAAGTTGAACATTGCTAAACTAGCGGCATTGGCGTTCTTGGAAGAGGAGAAACCAGCTGCTGAATCTCTGTTGAATGAAATACAAGAAGAGTTGGACTTCACAGAGGCACAGTCATCCATCTTTGATCAGGTTTCACAGTTTTTGAGATCTGATAATGATCCACTGGCGCAAGTGGACAATGTTGTTAACGATCTACTGAACCCAAGATATCAACCGTCCAGCATTATCAGAAAATCCTTTGAGAGAGCATTCAGTCGTCTGTTGACCAACAAGGCATTAACAGTTAATGAGATCATTGACATCTTTACTCTCCTTGACGGTTCAAAGACTGGGTCGACTTTCAACTTCCATTACGCTTTCAAGGTCCTTCATTTGTCAAATCTGTCAGAGGAGGAGAAACTTACAAACAGTAAACTCATTTGGAAACGTTGTATCTTGAGTGATGACTGGACCAAGATCATTGAGCTAGAAAAGGAATCCAGTGAATATGCTAGAGGCTTGATTGAGAGCACGAACACGTTTGTGACTCTTTTGAGCTACTTTGAGGATGAACTTTTCACCACAAACAACGATTTCAGTATCCCACTTCCAGATGTCAAGAAGCTCATCGAGATAGACAATGATGCACAATTGCTACTGAGATTCAAATTTATCGGTGGTCTTGAAGTGGATGAGTTGAGAAAGGAACTATCAGAGGAAAATAGTGTTCTCCAGGAACTGTACGGTTTGTCGGACTTTGACCAGTTGATTAAAGGACTCATTGGATCTGCAAATGAGAAATCAGGAGCACAAAAGGTGATCAACTACAACCAGTTGACCATTGAGGTTTGAATAGTTCTTTTGAATCATTGTGATTTCTATGTCTAAATACTACAGTGTAAGTTCACGTAAGATCATTTCATTAGTTTCGTAACAGAGAGAAGGGCTCTTAATCTCATTGATCAATTCCCTCATCATTTTCAGCATCCTGACCTGAACCGTCATCCATGCTTTGGTCCTCGCCAATGCGCAACCTCACAAGTGTCTCTGGAAGAGGTGGGTTCTCCTGGTTCTCGTAATCAGCGTCTGTGTAATTGGCTAAACTCACTTTATATCATGTTAGTAGGGGGACTTTGTGCTAGTGCAGAGAAGTGTACATACTTGAGGCGAGTGAAACCGACTTGATAATATGCGTCCAATTTGCCATTACAAGTGCAACAGCTTGGTTTATGTGTGTTAGTATCTAAGGCTTCAAATCGTGACGCGTCTAACATAACATACCTTCTGTTCCATCAGCTAGCGTGTCCAATCTGGATTCTAGCTGCTCAAGTTGAGAGCATAAATTTTGGGACAAATCTCTAACCTGTTGGAGCGACTCGAGCTCACGTCTCTTTTCCTGGATTCGTTGTTGAAGAGACATCTCTGGTGGGGTCGCGTTCAAGTATACGCGCTGTTATTGATAGTCCGGCTTTGTTGATGTTTCGTATAAAATACTTGTGCGATGTCTGGGTGTGTTGATAGTGGGTGCCAACTTACCAGCCTCGAGGTCTGAGACACATGCCGGTTTCCGTAAAAGGAAGGCCGAAGAGAACTTGTAAGCGATCATAGGCGCATCAGATGGAGATCTCCAGAGATACACCGGCACTAAGATACCTAAAACTGTATCGGGCTGCCCAATTGAGAAAAAGAAACCAGTTTAGTTATGCAGTCAATTCTACTGGTGGTGCAATAGTATCGAGATTAATAGCTGAGCAGCCAAGTGGGCGAGCTGTAATTGGAAACCCTGGCTACTGAGATATAACTACTTGCAAGGCTGTAGCAATTACAATGTTTTGGCCTGAAATCTGATGCCTAATATTATTGCAGGGTCTACCCTCATGAGATCCACTATAGTGAGGTTGCTTTCTTGGGTACTTTATCAATTAATCGCAAAATATATTAAAATGCCTTACATTAGTACTTGCATTAACCAATTGATCACCAGAGTTGAAGATACGTCTGCTAATTGGCCCATAATATACTATATTAGGCGACATACATCTTCAAATTAGTTCATAGCAAAAGAGAGACGGAATGATCTTATAATCAGGGGAAGTTTCGGAGGTTTCTCATAGAAATGAGGCGACACTTACGCATCTTTAACGCCGAATTTAGTTTAGTTTGCGCGTTTGCACCACTAAACCCAAATATCAGCTCATTATGGGACGGCAAATATTGACTCCATCACCATTCCGTGATGGACTGTGTACTGTGATGATATCTTTAGCCGCCGACCTGTTCGATGCCGCCGTAAAACCCAACGAAATTTGTGAGAGTCTGATTAACTTTTAAAGTTCAGCCCGAGAACTTTTATAGAAACACCGATACATAATAACCAGAGCAACGATGCATCCAGACGCTTCTGTGCCGAACAATTAAACTCCCCAGAAATTTCATTGTGCCATGAGCCAGAAGTATAAATTGAAGCAACGTTCCCCCCTGTCACGGCTGAGTCCTCCTCATTGGCGGTTACTACAATCTCTAATCAAAAGGAGTACAAGGAACCTCCTTAACAAGACCCTTCGCTAGACTGTCGCTATGATTTTTCGAGGTTCCTCCATTAACAGGGCCACAGAACCTCAACCGGACAGCCAACACCTGCACAATCTCGAAAGAGATGCTGCAGAGGTGCCAGAGCATGTGCCCTACCGCGGGTACGATGACAATGTGGACCAGACAATCGTACAATTAGCTAGAAGAATGTCGACTGTCACCACTGCTGCTTCCTCCAGATCGAGTATTGATGAGGACGGAGAGTTCGTCCCAGCTGCAGGCGAGTCCCTGTCAAGGGTTTCCACAGTTGCTCCAGGTGTCGCTCCAATGAACAACCCAGATCTTGAACCAGCTTTAGATCCCAACTCGGATCAGTTCAACTCAAGATACTGGATCAAGAACTTCAAGAAGTACATGGACCAGGACCCAGAGTACTACAAGTCTTATTCTCTTGGTGTTGCTTTCAAGAATTTGAGGGCATATGGTAAAGCAGCAGACGCTGATTATCAGTCCACTGTTCTCAATGCCCCATGGAAATACGTTTCACAGTTCGCTAGCGAGTACATCACCACGAAAGAGACAAAGAGAGCTCGTGAGTTTGATATTTTGAAGTCGATGGACGCCTTGGTGAACCCTGGTGAAGTTGTCGTGGTTTTAGGAAGACCTGGATCTGGATGTTCTACTCTGCTAAAGACTGTTGCTTCTAACACCCACGGATTCCATGTCGCACCTGAATCTGAGATCTCATACGAGGGATTGACATTGCAAGATATCCAGAAGCATTACAGAGGTGAAGTTGTCTATAACGCTGAGACAGATTCTCATTTCCCCCACCTAACTGTCTGGCAGACCTTATCCCTAGCCGCAAAGTTCAGAACTCCACAGAACAGATTCCCTGGTGTCACAAGAGAACAGTATGCGGATGCCATGACAGAGGTGTACCTGGCAACATACGGTCTTTCCCACACCAAGAACACAAAGGTTGGAAGTGAACTAGTCAGAGGTGTCTCTGGTGGTGAGAGAAAGAGAGTTTCAATTGCCGAAGTGTCTCTTTCTGGTGCAAGACTACAGTGTTGGGATAATGCCACTAGAGGTCTTGATGCTGCTACTGCTTTGGAGTTCATCAGAGCTCTTAGAACTCAAGCAGATGTTTTGAACACAACTGCATTCATCGCCATCTATCAATGTTCCCAGGACGCATACGATTTGTTTGACAAAGTCTCAGTTCTCTACGAGGGTCACCAGATCTTCTTTGGAAGGGCCGATGAGGCAAAAGATTTCTTTGTCAGAATGGGTTGGGATTGCCCTGCAAGACAAACCACTGCTGATTTCTTGACATCGGTGACATCTCCAGCTGAAAGAGTTCCTAGAGAAGGCTACGAGAACAAGGTTCCAAAGACACCACAGGAATTCGAAGAATACTGGAAGGCTTCTGAAGAGTACCAGACCCTTGTCTATGATATTGATGCCCTCCTTGAGAAGCAGAAATCTGAGGACGTCTCAGGATACATCAGAACAGCCCACAATGCAAAGCAGGCCAAACACTTGAGACCTACTTCCTCATACACTGTTTCTTTCTGGATGCAGACCAGATACTGTCTGAAGAGAGAGTTCCAGAGAATCTTCAATGATATGGGGTTCAATCTGTTTGAAACCATTGCTAACTCTGTGATGGCTCTGGTGCTTTCTTCGATCTTCTACAATATGCAGCCAGTAACTGCCTCATTCACTAATAGAGGATCTTCCATGTTCTTTGCCGTGCTGTTTAATGGGTTCTCCTCGTTCTTGGAGATTATGTCTTTGTTTGAGGCTAGACCAATTATCGAGAAACACAAACAGTACTCTCTGTACCACCCTGCTGCTGCTTCCTTGGCTTCCATCATTGCCCATATTCCTCAGAAGATCATCACTGCTGTTTTCTTTAATCTGGTCTACTACTTCATGGTGCATTATAGAAGAGAGCCGGGTCGTTTCTTCTTCTACTTCCTGGTGAATATCACAGCAACGTTCACCATGTCCCACTTCTTCAGATTGGTTGGATCGGCAGCAAACTCGCTACCCGAAGCCTTGGTTCCAGCTCATGTTGTCTTACTGGCTCTGACAATGTTTGTTGGGTTCACAATTCCAGTTTCTTATATGCTCGGCTGGTCGAGATGGATCAACTACATTGACCCCTTGGCCTATGCCTTTGAGGCTCTAATGATCAACGAATTTGAAGGTGCAACCTTTGATTGTTCTCAATTCATTCCAATTTCTCCTGATGACCTACCTCCTGGACAAAACAGGGACTCTTTCATTTGCAATGCTGTTTCGGCCAGACCTGGTGATACTACCGTGAGTGGTACTGCTTACATTGAATCAGCCTATTCCTACCATCCTAAGAACAAATGGAGAGACTGGGGTATCACATTAGCCTTTGCGATTGTCTTGGGTGCTGGTTATTTGCTGTTCTCTGAGTTCAACGAATCTGCTAAGCAGAAAGGTGAGGTTCTTCTGTTCCAAAAATCGACCCTGAAAAAGTTGAAAAAGCAGCATGCTTCCATCAAGACAGATTTGGAGACAGGCCCTGGTGAGAAAGAACAGACCACTGAGGAAGCTCAAGAAGGAGGTCATAATGTTGATGCTTTGGAGGCTGGAAAAGATATCTTCCATTGGAGGGATGTTCATTTCACCGTGAAGATCAAGAGCGAGGACAGACAGATTCTGAATGGTGTTGATGGTTGGGTGAAGCCTGGTACTTTGACTGCTCTAATGGGTGCTTCTGGTGCTGGTAAGACTACTCTGCTTGATGTTTTGGCTAATCGTGTGACTACTGGTGTCGTTACCGGTAACATGTTTGTCAATGGCCGCTTGAGAGATTCGTCCTTCCAGAGATCCACAGGTTATGTGCAACAGCAGGATCTGCATCTAGAGACTGCTACTGTTCGTGAAGCATTGTTGTTTTCTGCCTACTTGAGACAACCTTTCCATGTCAGCAAGAAGGAGAAGGAAGACTATGTTGAAGAGGTTATCAACATTTTGGATATGCAGAAGTATGCTGATGCTGTTGTTGGTGTTGCTGGTGAGGGATTGAACGTTGAGCAGAGAAAGAGACTGACAATTGGTGTTGAACTGGCCGCTAAGCCAAAGCTGTTGCTATTCTTGGATGAACCAACTTCAGGTCTTGACTCGCAAACCGCTTGGTCTATTTGTCAACTGATGAGAAAGCTGGCTAACAATGGTCAAGCTATTCTCTGTACTATTCACCAGCCTTCCGCAATTTTGATGCAGGAATTCGACAGACTGCTGTTCCTAGCCAGTGGTGGTAGAACAATCTACTTTGGTGACCTTGGTCATAACTGTCAGACCTTGATTGACTACTTTGAGAGAAACGATGCTCCTAAATGTCCACCTGACGCAAACCCAGCTGAATGGATGCTTCATGTTATTGGTGCTGCTCCAGGATCTCATGCTAACCAAGACTACCATCAAGTTTGGCTACAGTCACCTGAGCGTCAAGCTATTCTTGACGAGCTAGATTACATGGAGAGAGAACTTGTGAAAGTGCCTATGGAGGAAATTGACCGCTCATCCTTTGCTGCACCACTGTGGTTGCAATATGTTGTTGTCACGAAGAGAGTGTTTGAGCAATATTGGAGATCTCCTATCTTTGTGTGGTCCAAGTTGTTCCTTGCTGTCTCTTCCTCCCTTTTCATTGGATTTGCTATCTTTAATGCAAGAACCAGTATTCAAGGATTACAGAATCAGATGTTTGCACTCTTCTTGTTCACTATTATCATCAACCCTCTTGTTGAGCAGATCTTGCCTTATTTTGTGAAGCAGAGAGATCTGTATGAGACCAGAGAGCGTCCATCTAAGACTTTCTCATGGCTAGCATTTATGGCTGCTCAGATTACTGTTGAGATTCCTTGGAATTTCCTAACAGGAACCGTTGCTTACTTTTGTTTCTACTACCCGGCTGGATTCTACCACAATGCTGAGCTTACTGATAAGGTCAATTCTCGTGGTGCCTATGCTTGGCTCTTCTCAGTGATATTCTTTGTTTACGCTGGTACCGTGGCACATCTTGTGATTTCACCACTGCAACTAGCTGAGAGTGCCGGAAATGTTGCTTCTTTGATGTTCACCCTGGGTTTGACTTTCTGTGGTGTGCTTGTCCAGCTTGATAAACTTCCGGGTTTCTGGAAGTTCATGTACTACGTTTCACCTTGGACTTACTATATCAGTGGTTTCTTGTCGAATGCCCTGGCCAATACTGGTGTTCAGTGTGCTGAAAATGAGCTGCTGGTTGTTGTTCCACCTGATGGTATGACATGTGGTGATTACCTGGGAACTTACATTGAGAAAGCCGGAACTGGTTATTTGATTGATGAGAACTCAACTACAGAATGTCAGATGTGTCCAATCAGTGAAACTGATGGTTTCTTGACTATGATCGGCGTGAAATATAGCCTGAAGTGGAGAAACCTTGGTATCTTCTGTGCCTACATTGTCTTTGATATTGTTGCTGCTTGTTTCCTTTACTGGCTGGTCAGAGTTCCAAAGAAGGACAACCGTGTCAAAGGAGGGGAAACCCAACCAGTTGTGGCTAAGGGATCAGACGCAGAAGACATGACAGCAGACTCGCGCACTGAATCGAAGGATGATTCCAATGGGGAGAAGCTCAATATGGCCAAAACAGCCTGAGTGGTGATAGTTTTTATGTTTTAATGTTAATTAGACTAGATGAATCTTGAATCTGACTACTTGTTATTTTGAGTAGTGCCGTATACTGTCTATTGATCCACTCTTAGCATTCGATTCAGTGTTCGGGAGGCAGTCTATCGGATTGGGCCCTGACTACGCTTAAGGCAATTCATAAATGGTCATAAAGGAAGCTAAACACGCTAAATAGTGAACTTCTCTAACTGTGTAAATCTTCAGCGGTTCGGGCCCTAGTGGGAGGAACACCCACTGGAACGTCATTAATCAGCTTTGTTTCTTCCAGCAGTGTCTGTGCACGAGTCAGCAGTTCATTGCCTCTCTCAACCCCATTTCTGGTAGACGACAAAGCTCCCGATGTGCTGATTCTTCTTCTGTTATTTGTTTGCTTCAACTTCTTCAACAAGTTCTCGACAAGGTCCTCTTCATCGCCATTATCGTAATCATCAGCAGACTTTGTTCTTAATTCTTTAGTCTTTTTGCGCTGGACTATCATTTCCTTCCGTTTCTCATAGTTCTTCATGGCTTCTTCAAACTTCAAGTTCTCTTTCTGGACTCTCTTGAAATCACCAACAAATTCACTAAAACTCTGAAGGAACGTACCTCTTGCCACAGGATCTTTAGAGTTCTCACCAAAGTACTTCATCAGTTTCTCAAAGTCTTTCAAAACAAGCTCATGATGAGTCTTGAGAAGCTGCGACTTGTTGATTGCAGCAGCAATCTTAGGTCTCACTTTAGCCGTGACACGGTCTTCTGGATGTAGTCTTGAAGGATCGCTCAAAGGGCCTGTTTCAATAGATCTTTTGACACTTTCAATACTGTTCGAAAACAGGCTGACATCTTGTGATAAGTGCTCAATAGAGATCTTGGAGGTTTCTTGGAGAAGGGACAACTCTTGAACAAAGTCATTGTACTCGGGGTATGCCTTTCTCACAATTCTCTCGACATAATGCAAGAATGTGGTTTTGTTGTCGGTATCCTTGATGAAGCTTAATTTCTGAAGAGACGACAACTTGAACCCGTTCACCTGCTTCCTGTTCATGAAATTTCCAATCTCCCTGATCAAAATGAAGAGATTCTTGAGGTTCTTTGAGTTTCTAATTGCTTGAAGAGAGTCATCAAGACGCTGAAGCTTGGCTAAGAGATCATAGTAGTCTCTTTCATATGTCTTCAGAACAAGTAGTGCCTTCATTCTAGGTCTCCAGTAGTGCCTCAAATTTATGCAGAGGTCCAAGTATAGCCTATCTGCTCTTGTCAATTCATGTGGATCCTTCTCAGGTGGAGTCCCCTTGGAATTCCCTGTACTGTATGGCTTGAACTCCCTCAGCAATGAGCTGCTAACTTCACACAGATCATCACCACTTAAGAACTCTAGTACACTAATGTTGTTTAGCACATCAGTTTCACAATGTAAAATTTTCTGGACAAGATCCTCTTCTGGAACATTGGCAAACATGTGGAGGTTGATCCCAAATTGTTGAGATAGGTCCCTTGGAAGGAGTGAGATGAGCTCCGTCTTTTTCACTGGGGATTGAACCAGGTCCTTCCGTGCGATTTCCTTCAGCTTAAACAGATCTTCAACTTCGTTTAAAATACCCAATGCCTCAAGTTCATCAGTTCTTGACCCATGCAAAGCTTCATTCCAGAGAGTTTCTTCAATCTCTTCCACTTTGTCCCAATGGAGCTGTTTCAATTTTTTCGTGGGCTGCAGTGATTTGGATATCTGATCAATCTGGTTAGGAGTCAAAGGCATATTATCCGGCCTCTTGGATGGGATAGTGAGCTTCGGCAAGGCTTTAGGCGGAAGTGGTGGTGCCTTTGGAGGAGGTTCCTTCTGTGCATCCGTCGATTTGGCACTGAACAAGAAAGGTGGCGGTGGCGGAGGGGCTGGCGGACCGACATTATTAGGCTCTGCAGCTTTCAGGAACGATGGTGGAGGTGGTGGCGGAGGAGGAGGAGGAGGCGGTGGCAACGTAGCAGATGACAGAGTCGAAGATGTGGAGTTGGAAGAGGCAACCGCAGCTGAAGCCGTGGCTGATAACATATCTGGCAGTGGTGGTGGAGGTGGAGGTGGTGGAGGGACTGGTACAGATTCAGATTTCTCATGGCTGAGGCCCTTGCAATTCAATTCTGGAACAAATGGTTTCAGCTGTGAAGCTCCTGAAGCAGAATCCACTTCTGGGATAGTGACAGTGCCAGTGCCAGATGAAACAGTGGAGGAATTAGAACCAGATAAGTGAAGTTCTGGATTGGCTGATAAAAAGTCAGGCAGTGGTGGTGGGGCCAATATAACCTTTGGACTTCCCTTCGCTTCACGTCCATTGACTGACTGTTTGTCACTGTTTGTCAGAGTGGAACTCTCCAAAGGACTGACCTGATCTTTATTCTCGGTTTCGGTAGAGTTAGCAGTCAGTCCTTTCACATTAGATAGCTGACTTCCGGAGCTGTAACCAGATTGCTGGGAAAGACTAGCACCATTTTCCTCAATCTTCCATTCCCCTATGTGCAAATCAGTCGACGAAGTTGGCGGTGGATGAATATCAGAGGGAACATCTTCTCCGATTATAGACTCATTTTCATCGGACGAGGGTGAGAAGTTAGAATCAACTGAATGGGCCAAAGAGCCTTTGAGTGGTGGTGACTTCTTCAGTGAATCCAGGCCAAAGCGTGAGCCCGTTTTCTTAAGGGAGCTCCTGCGTAGAGAGGCAGCATCAACCAGAGTTCCAGTATTGTTCCGTCTATTCAGGGAATTCAACAAAGAGTTAGTGTGTGCGAAGTGGGCTCTGGATTTTGGCTGCTTGTTGACTTTCTCAGATTGCCTCTGAAGTTGCTTTTCAAGTGAGTTCACCTTCTCATTCAAAAGATTGACCTCTGTGTCTTTTGATACGATAATATCCTGGAGTTCTGCGTTTCGTTTCAGTAGATCACCATTCTTCAGGGTCAATGACTTCTTAAGAGTTTCTATTTCTTCGTCTTTCAGTTTATTCTTAGCTTCATACTCTTTCATCTCCAGAATCGCTCTATGTGCCAAGTCATCGGTCATAAGCTGATCCATTAGCTTTTGAACTGATATTCCAAGAACGTTTTCTGCATTTTCCATATTGTGTCGACTTACTCTGGACTGCATCACACATTCGATCATGTTGTTGATCAACTTGAGAAGCCTGCTTGACTCAGTGTGCGTGTTTTGAGATAAAATGTGACCCAAAGATTGTAACAACTCTGATAACTGCTCAGTAACCAGACTGTTACCGGCTGAGCTCTGTGCAATAGTTTTGAACATCCCATTGAGGACCGAATCACCGAGGTCCAACTCAGCCAAAACGTCCTCCTGGAGAGTCGCTCTCTCGAAATCTAGAAAACATTGGATCTTCTCTGAGACTGTATCATCTCCTAGCACCTTTAACTTCTGAAGTAGGGCATGTATACCATCATCACGTATCTTGGAAAGCAATATTCGTTTCTCGTTGAGTGACTCCCCGTTCTCGCATACCGAGAGAAGTAGTAGCAAAGAGCTAACCATCAATTCTTTCACCGCAGAATTAGAGATTCCAGACATTGTACTTCCCGCAAAAGAAGATAGGTCATCAATCCATGACTTCATGAGACCAATTTGTGACAATTGACTGAAAGACTTCAAGACATTATTCCGGCCAAGAGGATGACACCAATACGATATCAGTATCAAGATGTCGGTAGAGACTTTCTTGTTATTGGGATGCTTTGAATTAATTGAGAACTCAATCAAAAATCTCACGATGTCCATGTTTTCGGCAACCACTGACATGCTTCTGGGATTATTGACCAATGCTTTGTAGCATGAAATGAGCAGAAACTCCCTTTTTGCATCACAATCGGTACTCATTATATCCATGAGTCTCAAATGTCCATCATGATCTATGAAATCTTTGACGAACTCAGCACCACGTAGATATCTTTCCAATAGGTGAAGTTCACTTGTACTAAGATATCTGATTCGCAGAAGAAACCACTCGGGCTCTTTCGTTGTTTTGGAGGAATTCCCATTTTCTGAGCTGTGATCTTGACATATCAGATCCCATTTCCTTTGAATAGAGGAGCTTTTCAGACTTTGAAGTGCATCATATGCGAATGAGCGTCTTTGTAGAAGGTCATCAAATAGCCGCTCGATTATTTCAGTAGCAGGAGGCTGGTTTCTATCGAAATTTAGAAACTGGAGATCAAGATCCTCTCTGAGATGAGACGTGGGCACATTTTGGTAGACTGTTCTGTATATTTCTGGGGTCTGTTTGGTCTCACTGATGCCCATACCCACAATATGAAGACCCATGTCAACAATACTCTTGTTCGTTGTCGTACTAGGTACAGTTTGCGGTCCATTTCTACCGTGCCGGAGGGCTGAGTTCTGTTCCATAAGTGAGCTGTGGGTATTATGATCTGTGGTGTGCGACTTGGTTGCATCAGTGTTCATGGAAAGGGTCTTTATGGCTGGATCAACTGGTTGCAGAAGTCCACAGTTGTAGTGTTAAATTCCTGATAAAGTCCGGTGTCTTCAGTGCTCGCAACGGTAATGGATAACTTGACAAACTTCCACAGTGGTGATATCAGAGGCCACAAAACAATCAAACTGTGTATTCCACTCAGGATCAAAGCGATGAGTGAGCGTCCCTTTGAAGGTAAACAATCATTAACGCGACCGCGTTTCACAAACAACACGCTGCCAAATTGGGAAATTTTCATCAGCGTGACTATCACGTGACTATCACGTGAGCAATATCGATAAAAGTGTTACCCGGAGTCAAGAGCTGTCAAGAACAAATGCATGAACCAAAACAAAGCGAGAGTTACTGACAACTCGCTATTGAGTAAGTATCTGTATCAAGTACTTGAGCCATTGATGAGCTATATCAGATCATAGTCTGGAGAAACGAAACGGCGAACTCTCGGGTCTGGACTCGATACGAACGCAACTTTTTTTCTTTTAACTGTAGCTACTAAAAATTACTAAAAATACAAACACAAACTGCGCGTTTCTTTTTCGTAACTGGAGCAATTTACGCCAGTTGGCGAAATAAATTGACGTTTTCGGATCTTTCTCCTACCCCGATTTGGCGAAAAAGTTGTCCTTTTGATCAAAAGTCATGTAGAAAATTACGGGAAGTTGGAACTACTAGCGACTGTGCTCAACAAAGATCTTTCCCTTCTCTTTGGACACACTGAGAGGATCTTTTGGCTTGTGCTGTTTTCAGAGGCTCTCACACATATTTCAGCCATCAGAGTTCATACTTCCTCATACTCGCAACTGAAAACTTCGTTCGCTACGATAAGCTGACTTTCTTAATTAGTCCCACGATTTGTTTGTTTACAACAAGCCCAGCCCATCAACTTAGTCTGACACTGAAAACACGGCTTTATTCAGAAGGGAATCATGGCCAGCACCACATCGATCGCAGTTGGTTGTGCAGTCGGGATCCCGGTGTTGCTATCACTGCTTGTGGCTGCCTACTTCTTCCTCAAGACACGGAGAAGGCTTGCTAGAGAGGATATGGCCTTCCAGCAAGACGAGGAGATGAACGATATTGACCGAGACCTAAGTTACGACAATCTAGATGAACTTAGAATAGTCAAGAACAACCAACGGACTGTCGCAGATGGACCATCCACTAGCGCAGAGCCATCCGAGGGGTCCAGTGATGATGGAAAGGAGAAGCAGTCACAGTTGACAGACTCCGCACCAGCCTCTCCTAAACAAGAAGGAAACAACAAAAAACAGAAGCGCTATGTGCCTGCCTACAGAAAACAGATGAGATCCTCCATGACGAATCTTGCCTCGTCCAGAAACTCGTCCTTCTCCAACCTCAACAATGCAACCCAAGGCTCCAATGCATCGATCGATTCCAGAGCGACAAGCCAAACGGATCACTTCTACTCCAGCGTGGTGCCCGTGATGGACACTACAGACACTGTGTTGAGAACGCCACTTGACGGAAGCTCCACAGACCTTGCAAGATCGTTACAGCAGCCGACACCTTCATACTCCAAGAAACCCTCCTATAACAGATCATCAAGCAATAGTATCAACGGAGATGAACCCGACTATAACCTAAAGAACAATTATGACCAGTCCAACGAGTTTGAAATACAGGAAGAGGACCAGTATGAGAATGAGTTTACTAACTACTCGGCCAATAAGAGAGAATTCATTCAGAGCTTGAGACCTAAAGTGAACCAGTGACGCTATTGCTAACCGGTCGCATACATTCACATCCCCCTTCACTTCCTGCATCTCATATATATTGTTGCCTTTCGTTTGTCTGTTTTCAGTTTGTTTTCATAGATATAAGTTTTAGTTCGTACAGTGAATTGTAGTTACATCAAAGAATCATAAGCCTATGGACATTACACGTGAAGTGATTTCTTATATACAATGACAGGAGATAGTGGGACAACTCATACACCAAAGTCCACGGTTTTGTCCTCAAACAAGTCATATGTCTTCCCATCGACGGTTAAAGTCCATTGATGGATCAAGAACTCGTGGTCCCTACTTTTTCTATCAGCAACCAATCTCACGGTACCCTTGTTTTTAGTCCCACTGACCTCAAAGGTGATATTCACAACACCTTTCACTTGGTTCAGCTCACCACTGATCCATGGGAACATGGTGCTGAAATCAATCTTGTCACCCAGGACTTCTCTAATATCCTGTGATCTTCTAAGGAAATGCAGTGTGGTGGTAACGATAGGAGAAACGGTCTTCTCGTAGTTGAAAATGACAACAGCTGAGACACCCATAAGAATCCAGAAACCAACAAACTGGAGACGGTTACGCGTGCGGTCTTTGAAAGGATCTGGGAGCTCTCTGTCCACAGTCATTGGTTGAGAGCCTTTAACTGGTGGTGTAGTAGGGTTGATCGTACTGGAAACTGTGCTCTTGAAACGCAGAGGACTGGTCATAAACGCCGAACGCATCGGTATACCGCATGGTACTCTGCCAAACTTCAAAACTTGTCTAAATGGAAGCATTTTTGGAATAGAATGTTGCATTCTGGTGTCTTCAGTATGTAGAGAGAAGTTGGCCTGGAAAAGCTGATATTCTTCTTGGTGTATGGGTGTTTTAGATCAACATCAACAGAGTGGAAAGAATCAATCAGGAAGACAGTTGCCATTTGAACGATCCAAACATCCAGAGCAATGGCATTTGTGAGTACTGATAACATGAGAAATGTTGGGTGATGAGGTCTGATACTAACAAGCTTTTCCCTGAAGATCGGCAAGGCAGTACACATATCACTAGATCTAATCCTCGTATCGACGGCGTTGGCGGGGATCAAGAGAAACACAGGACTTACTTTGAAAGACGATGTTCTAGGTAAGGACTTTCAACCATACTTGGTCAAGTACCTCAGTTTCGGAGAATCCACATACGACTCAGCTGTCGGAATAATGAACCAATCAGGGTTCTTCGCTAGAAAGTGATGTTCTTCAAATTATCATTACTCGCAGCCTCTCCAAAGCTATATCTATCTATCTATTCACTTGTTCGTCATCGAGATCGCTAGAGTTCTGTAATTAATTAATGCAACGTATATTTTAATGTCACAGTTGTAGTACAATAATGCCTTATGACGGGTTGAAAGGGAGTACTGGACCAGGGAATCCTAAATCTCGCTGGACAGTCTCTTCCATGCCATACACCACCTCCACATCGCTGTCATCCTCATTCACTTCATTCACAGCACCTGCTGTTGCTGCTGTCTCCTTCCGTATGCTTTTGGAGGCACCGGGTATTGGATTGTTGGTGTTGAATTGTGACAGACTTCTCATTGTTTCCCAGAAGTCTAACTCATCTTCCAGTTCCTCATATGAGGCATGATCTTGCTTGTCTCTCGACTGTTTCTTGCTCTTATTACCATTACTGCTGCTTGATAACCTTCTCTTTGTATGACTGTGATGTTGCTGTTGCTGGTTGGCATATGCGTGCTGCTGCTGCTGTTGGGCTTGAGCTTGAGCTTGAGGGTTGAGAAGTTTAGTCAGATCATTGTCTCGGTAAATCAGGTTGGAGCTTTGAAGTTGTGGCTGAACCATAGGTGGTAGGTAATTGAAATGCGACAATCTGTAAGTGAGGTCTTCGTTTCCTGTGTTATTTCCGCTTTGGTTGCTTGATGAGTCTGCGGGACTGTGAACTTTTTGTGTTGTAGCAGGAGTAGAGCCATAATGATGATGAATGTGCTGATGGATGGATATCTTCAGGTCGTACTTCTTAGCATTACTGATTAGCTGCTCAGCTAGCTCGTTTGATGAAATATTTCCGTTGGACAGGGTCAGACCAGAAGTATCTTTCAGTGTGTACTTCCAGTCCATTTCGATAGAGGTTGGCTTTGGTGATGTTTGGTCTCTGTTCAACCCGGAGGAAGGGCCAGCGTAGCTTGGTGAATTGACAGACGTGAGTGATTGGAATGGTGTGAGTCTGGTGCTTTGTGGCTGACTCTTCTGTTGTCCTTGGGTGTCATTAACATCAGACTGTTGGAACGTCGAAGGCGAGTCCGTTCTTGAAAGACCGGTGGCTTTGTCATCATAACCAGACTCCTCCTCCTCTTTCTTCATGTTTTTTGTCTGGAAGTTATCACTGAGTTCTTGCACCTTAGAGAGACCTCCTTGGATAGAGTCAATCTCCCTCTTGACTTCAGCATTGGCCTTCCCTCGCACAACATCTGTCACTATCTTCCTCCAACGGTTTCGACATGTGAGACTTGGTCTGCTCTTCATCTCCAGAGAGATAGTTCTCCACTTGGTTCCGTAGGACTTCACCTTTTTGATGAGACTGAGGTCCTCTTCCAAAGACCACGGCCTTAGGCGATCCTTCGTGTTTGGGTCTAGAACTTCGATATATCTTTTGGCACACTGGTCTTCGGTTCTCCCAGGGATTTCAATGGCAATCTTCTGCCAGCTGGAGCCATATTTCTTAAAACTTTCTAGTAGCTTCTCATCTTCGGCCTCAGTCCATTTACCTTTCTTCAGGTTCGGGTTTAGTGAGTTGACCCATCTCTTTCTGCAGTCCCTCGCTTTCCTCGTTTGAATGACGTCTCCTATCTCGTCCCAGTTGACTTCGTTTATGAGTTCGTGGTTATTGTTCAGTTCGCTGATACCGTTCTGGTATCCTAATTTGAGCAGGTTGTTGTGGATGAGACTGTGGAGCTGTTGGTCTTCCTCTTTGGACCACGGCTTTCTAGAGTCTCTGCGGAAGGTCTGGTACCCGAGCGACTCTGTGATATCCAGAGGATTAAACTGCTGTTTCTTCTTGTCCATTTGAGGAGCGTATTGGTGGGATTTAAATTAAAAAAGGCTCTGTTGATGATGACTCGCTTAACTACTGAAGAGTTGTGATGGTACAGTTTATTTTTTTTTTCTTTATCTTTCCGCATTCGTCTTAACTATGGAAGCTCACTCACTCTAAAAAAGCCTGAAGTCTCTGTAGTGTTGGAACTCAGCACAACTCTGGTCCCGCAAAGAGACGGCGTCGTTCATCCATTTGCTCAAGTTCTGAATTCTATGCTCGTTTCCCGGGTGCGTACTCAGAAACTCGGCTGGACGAACTCCTCCTTGTGAGAGCTCGAACTGTCTCATCTTCTCCCAGAGCTTTATACTCTCTCTTGGATCAAAACAAGCTTTGGACATTAACATGAGCCCAATATAGTCCGCCTCAGTCTCCATCTCACGTGAAGCCGGGAGCTTGAAGAGTGTCTGTATGAGTATACTGTTGAGGTTCCCCGAGCTTCCGAAAACACTATTCATAATGATCCCGGCTGCCAAGTAGAATGGTGCCTTGGACATCTGCTCAGCAGTGTGTCTTGCCAGCTTATGTGCAAATTCATGTCCCAAAACAGTGGCAATTCCATCGTCGTTCCCACAAAGACCTATCATGGAACTGAAAACAAAGATCTTTCCATTTGGCAGCACAAATGCATTAGGTGGCGCCTTTGGATCATTGATGACATTAATCTCCCAGTCTATATCAGCATTAGCAAGGTCTGAACTGGCCAAAAGCCTCTGGAAGATGCGTTCGATTCTCTTGCAGACGGGATGCGCATGTGGTAAGAGCTTGCCTCTAAACTCTGCCTGTAGCTGTTCGTAAGAATAGTCACCAATCTTCCGTTCCAGTCCTTCACTGAGCCAGATGATTCTTCTTCTGTGTGATATTGGAGCCTCGTTCAGGTTGCTAACGTAGAATATACCAAAGCCACCAGCTGCAATACCCAGATACCGAAGCTTAGTAGGAGTCAATTCAAAGAATGGTGCCCTGTTGTCGAAGCGGACATACGTCGCATTTCTCTTGAATATAGAGCTTCCTAAAGTGTTCCTTCTAACGGCTCCAAGTCCTTGAAATCTTCTAAACATCTCGTCTGACTATGAAAACAGTGGCAATTGGCAACTTGTTGATGGACTTTCGGACTAAAAACATGGAGAGTCTCGGAGTTTCGGATATATTGATTATGTCATAATTAGCCAATTATTACGTAATATTTTTTGGCACATAAATTAAATTTTCGGCCTTTACCTTATACTCGTACTCTTCAAATAGTCATCGAGTTGTCAGAGGTTGTCAAAGAACTAATCAAAGCCCAATGAACAAGTCAGATGTTAACTCACCCAAGTATATGGCTAAGCAGATGAAGCTTTCTGGGCTTCAGAAGCTGAAATTTTACTGTCAGATCTGTCAGAAGCAATGCCGTGATGCCAACGGTTTCAAATCACATATCAGAGCCCAATCCCATATTGAGAAGATGAAGAGCATCACCGCGAAGGATATAGACAACTTCTCCAAGATGTTTCAGACACAGTTTCTCACATTGCTGAGGAGCGCTCACAAGACCTATATTAATGCCAATCGTTTCTATAACGAACTGATTAGTGATAAATCCCACATTCATCTGAACTCTACCAAATGGAACTCCCTCAGCCAGTTTATAAGAGACATGAATGCTCAGGGACTCATTAATGTGAGGAGAGGAGACACAGAAGACGGGGACGAGAGTCTGAACAATATCGACATCATCGCAAATGGGAACAACGACCCATTGAAGAAAGCGGACGCTGATGATGAGGAATCTATGGACTCAGGCGCAAAGCTACTGGAGAAGCAGATACAGAAAGCTAAGGAGTTGGAGAAGAAGCTTACACCCGTCGTGGAAGAGACACCTGAAGCGGATGACCAAAGTAACGGCAAGCCTGTCAAGTTTACTCTAGCCAAACCTACATTGAAGCAGCCTACAAAGGTCAACGCCTTTAAAATTTCGAAACCGAATCCTTTGAAGGCAAATCCTTTAAAGACAAATGTTCTAAAGTCACGGAAGTAAAGATTCATGTGCTTCGTCTAATTCACCACTCTATATGACCCCTGGATATTCATACGGCATTCAACCACTTCTGCCAATTTTCTGGCCTGCATGTACTTGATGGTTTCAGGTTTCACATCGACTCCATTGATAGCAAGGCATTCAAGTGGTCTCAGCTTCAAGAACTCTATCAGTTTATAACCACTGATCCCAAGATTGTTACTCAGGTCGAGACTTTTCAAGTTTGGTAACCCGTCGAAGGACTTTATAGCACTCATGAACTGATCTAATGCATAATCGGTGAAATTGAGCGACTCATCCATTTGTAGGTCTTTGACAAGAGTAACGTACTTTATGAACTCATCAAACTGGAATACATGTGGATTTTGATCAAGAGGACCTGTTTTGAAATGCAGATTTGGACATTGTCCAATGTTCAGGGATTCAAGGGTAGTTGAAGTAATCTGGAGTATCTTGATGAGTGATGGGAACTGGATACAAGAATGACTGAGGTTCAAAACACGCAAATTCTGGAAAATGAACTGAATGTTGTTCTGGAAGATTTGCTGATTGATCAGGAAATTAGTGAATATGTTGTTTTTGGCACATGAGAGTTCGTTGATTTGGAAGAAGTGAAGTTGATGGAAAGGGTTGATGTTTGTTAAAACTTGTTGAAATGAGTAATTGGTGTTTCCTTCAAACACGATCTTCTGAAGGTTGGGGAACTTGTTGAGGAAATTGTAATGCTGGTTTATTTGATTGATTTTGGAGAAGTTGCAGTGCTTGAAGATAAGTGTCTTTATATTGGGAAACACCGATTCGTTCCACTCAAAGAGTTTCTGGAAGGGTAATGGCTTCTTCACATCGCTAGATATCTCCAGGTGCTCTAGATTCTGGAAGATAGTGGATGGTATAGTCGGTAATGCAGGCATGGATTGAATAAATGCAGTAGGTGAGAGTATTAGAGTCTTCAAGTTCCTCAACCGTTGAATCAAATGGTATTCATAGTTAAGGTCAATGACACAAGAAAGTGAAAGTGTCTCTATCTTAGAGATGTTGTTCCTTTGTGAAAGAGTCTGGACAAGTTGTTTCAGATTGACGTCGACAAAACTCAACTGAAGGGAGTTGACAATTTGTATATCTGACTTTGTGACTATGTAGGAGAGTGCCCGCAATTCCTCAGGTCGCCTGAATGAGTCAATTGCAAGATTCAGTATCTTCTTCGTATGTACAAGTTTGAAGCAGCTCTGTAGATCTCTCAAACCACATTGATGTTTCATTTTGACCGTGTTGAATACTGGGAGACTTGTTAATGTGGAATACCAGTTCTTTGACACACATAGAAGACTAAGGACCTCTGTCATGGGTAGTCTGGAGAATATTTGTTGTAGGACTTCATACGGGAAGATTTGTGTGATGTCCAGTTGCCGACTAAGGACCTTCTTTCTCTCTTCTTCCAGTTTTCTCTTCTTTTGTGCTATCTCCTCCTTCTGTTGTCTCTCTTGAGCTTTCCTCTTCTTCTGCGTAGTATCAATCTCAGCGACGAGGTTTGTCAGAATTGCCATGTTTCTGTCATTGACCTTCACTTTGTACTTCTTGACGCCGTGTTCGATTCTCCTTATACCAGCTTCACCAACTTCCTGTGCTCGCTGTATGTTTATCTCTCTGTACAGCTTCACGAGTCGTATGTAGCCTTTCGAGTTGTATGGCTCAACATCAATTATGCGTCGCGTGTCTGCCACTGCCTTGCTCCTCTCTCGCAGTTTCTCATAGATAGTGGCTCTGTAATCAAGGAGGGTGATCAGCTTCGGATGCTGTGACTTGTCTCCATCCTTTAGATACGCTGGCCGTTCTGTCAGTTTATAGTACCTTCTGATATCACCAATGGCCTTCTGGTCGAGCGTGTCGATGTAGACAATGGCCTGTGTGAGCACCACCAACAGCTCTTTGAACTGACCGGCCCGAAACTGCCGCGGGACCAGCTGTAAGACGCGCTCCACTACCGCGTCAGGGCTTTCCTTCACGCTCATTGGACACCCGTTGCGCCTTATTAACATTCAAATTAACCGTCTTGACACCAAAAAAAGAACAAGAAGAGGCTTTGCAAAACATCTACAAAACTCATCAGCCGCCCACAATCGCTCCCTTAACCGGCACTGTGCCTCCCCCACAAAGCCACTCAAGAGATGCAGTCTGCCCACCGGATTGCTCTGCTGGGCTCCTTACTGGCGCTTCTGCTGGGCCTCTCGCTGCTTTCCTCCACCAGCGGCCCCAATGATGCGGACACGAACCACTGCAGAGGCATCTACATGTACCCGTCCTACCTCCGGCTCACGGGTCTGGACAGCACACACTCCCATCTGGCTAACAAGTACCAGCTATACCTCTACAGAGAGCAGAGAGACGGCAATCCGCAACCGGGACCCGCTGAGCTCAGTGGGACGCCCGTGCTCTTCATTCCAGGGAATGCCGGCTCTTACAAACAAGGCCGTTCAATCGCAGCAGAGACTGCGTACAACGAGGTCAATGGAGACAGTTTCGACTTCTTCATGGCTCATTTCAACGAGGACTTCACCGCTTTCCACGGGAGAACTCTCCTCGATCAGTCAGAGTATTTGAACGATGCTGTGAGGTTCATACTCTCCCTCTACTCCAAGAAGCATAACGCGGTTCTCCCGAAATCGGTGATCATCGTCGCCCACTCAATGGGAGGAATTGTTGCTAGAGTCATGCCTACTTTGCCAAACTACGTCGAGGGCTCTTTGAACACTATCATCACTCTGGCCGCACCCCATGCCGCAGCTCCAGCCACGTTCGATGGTGATATAATGAGCATTTACGCGTCCACAGACAAGTTCTGGAGATCTGCTTTCTTTGATGATGTCGATTCACTAGCTGATCAAAGACTCGGTAATATCTCCCTCATTTCCATCACTGGTGGTGGCCTTGACCAGATGTTGCCTGCCGATTACACTACACTTCAAGGTTTGATTCCTATGGCCAATGGCTTCACTGTCTACTCCACTACCATACCTCAAGTCTGGACTCCTATCGACCATCTCGCAATTGTGTGGTGTGATCAGCTGAGAAAGAAGATCTCGCGGTCGCTGTATGCTATAAGTGATCCCATATCACCTTCAAAGACTAAGCCATTGGAAGACAGAATGACCGAATTCAAGCACATTTACCTGTCAGGGTTTGAAGATTATGCTATGAACACTACCTTCGAAGAAAAGGAGCTCAATCTGAAAAAGAGTGATATTATCGAGGTCAATAAGTCAGGCTCGTACCACAGAATTCTTGTGAATGAATCTTTCTCATTGCTTTCTGACACAGAGACCTCGGTGTTTGCCTGCAATAGAGGTACCGTCAGCCCTACTCACGAATCTTACGGCTGCATCGAGGTGCCTTTACGTCCAGTACCCAATTCTGATTCCACTGATAACTCAGTGTCACTCTCAACTTATGATAGTGGGAAATCTGCTTTCTACGCCCTTCAATTGCCAACTTCGTTCCAGAAGAACTTCACGCATGTGATCTTTCAGGACGTCCCAAGAGGTCATCATATCACGTACTCCCAGATATCCAAATCTTCCCTTCAATCATCCACCTTTGCCCTGCTTTTTGGTGCAAAGTTACTGGTAGAGAAGGGCTCATTAGTGACGGATGTTTCAATTGATAACGCCTGGAGTTCTATTTTGGTTTATGATCTCTCAACATCTCAAACATCACACTCCAAGCACGCATTTAATCCTATGATCCGTCAGTACATCGATGACCCATTTGAATCTAAGTGGCATCTGCAATTGGACAAACCAAAACAGATCACATTCCATGGAATAGCCCCTTACACACCTTTCATCAAAAGAACAAATCTCCATCTTGAAGTCTGGAAGCCTCTCGACGAAGAGATCACACTGACGGTGAAAATCAATATCCTCAAGAGTTTGAAATCTTTGGTGTTACGTTACAGACTGGCGATTGCCTGTTTCCCAATATTCATCATCACTGCCGTTCTCTTCTGTCAGTTCAAGTCTCTCTACGAAACATCGAACTTTCCTGAATTTGGAGAAACACTCAATCACATTTGCTCCAGAACGTTTCACATCACCATTGGATTATCTCTTCTATCCATTGTGTCATCCTCCCCGGTGGTCAAGTACATATTGTATTTGACTGATCCAACTGCTCAGAGCAACCCACTAAGACTTCCTAATGTCACGCTGAATCCATACTTCCTGGGTCTTGAAGAGAAATTCCTATGCGTGATAGCTCCTTTCATCTACATCTTGACCATGACAGCAGTCTATCTGGTCTATAATATTCTGAAGCTCGGTCTCCTAGTGGTTTATAGAACTCATAGATGGATATCCACAACCACATCCAAAAGACTACCTACCCCAAAGACCTTAAGCTCCCAGAAGCGCATCATCGGAGTTCTTCTTCTTGCTCTGTTTGTCAACTTCTACATTCCATACCAATTTGCTGTCATTATTTGCACTGTCACCCAGATCTTAATCACCGGGAAGTCCTATATCAAACTACAAGAACACTCAATCATCTCAAAGGGATCTTCTATAAGCCTCGAAAAGACCATAAATTCATCCAAGTTGAACTTCTTCAACTACAGCATGTCGATATTAGTCTTGATGTTTTGGCTGATTCCTGTGAATGTCCCTGTTTTGATAGTGTTCTTCCATAATATCGCTATCAGATGGAAGACTCCATTCACATCACACCACAACATCCTCGCAATCATGCCTATTGTCATGCTGATATCCGCGCATGTCAGATACGAAGAGAAGTTCCTGGAATACCTTTCTGTCAGCACGTCGAAGAGGGAAGAACAGACCAATAAAGGCACTTCAAAAATCAGAAAATCAGTGACTTTATTCCTCTTTGGATGGTTCAGTTGGTTCAGTTTGGTCTACGGAGTCAGATCGCTTTACTATCTTCACTATTGCTTTAATCTAGTATCTTCCTGGCTGGTGCTCTTATCGCTGTGGGGCTCTCTATAGTTCGTTATGATGGCCTCTCCCAGTTTTGCTACCAATAATATAATTTGCATTGTTTATGGACACAATTACTTCGTTAGCTCTCACTACCGCACTACGTAATGGCTCCTCACAATTAGTCAATATCTATTATACAAGCCCCTTGAGGGGTTCTAACATACAGAACATCAAATCAAGCCCGCCACATTACACGCAAAAACAAAGTAGAACTTCAGAACTACTGCTGTGATATTTTGTGGACAGTCTTACTCACCAGTCCATCATCCTCTTCGTCATTGTTGTCCGAGGCATTAGCAGCAATCCAGTACTTCTTTGCCTCCTCGTCAATAGCAGTAGATGGCGTGGCCAGTGTATCCAGATGCACTCTGCTATTGTCAAAATCGAAGTCCCGGTGCTTTGAAGCCATCTCATCATCATTGGCTCTCAATGTGCTAGAGTAGTAGGTCGACTCAGTACCTGGCGACTTAGCACTTGCTGCAGAAAACGCCTGGTAGCTGTATGAAGATGGCTTTGGAGAGTCGTTTGCTGAGGCAGCCCACATGGAAGACAATGGCAGAGACAGAACAACCAATAACTGAGCGACAAGTGGGAAAATCAAGCTCTCCCAGTCGTCAATAGCATAAGCCAAAATCAACAGAACCGATGGAATGACCAATGACTGGGTGGTCATAATCAAGAGGATGTGGAACCCATCAAACTGCTTCAGACCAAGGTATCTTCTGGACTTAATGGCAAGAATCAACTTACCAACCAGCAAAATACTCATAAAGTTCACTGATGAGGCAAATAGGATTGGCTGGACGCTCAATGGTTTGCCGAAATAAGCAGAAGTGTGATCATCAAGGGTGATTGAGGCAGACTTGATGAAAGTGAAAAGATAAAGGGCAACCACACTGAGCCCAGTAGCCAGGGAGATAGCAGTGAAGAAGAATCCAAACTTTCTGTGAGTTGGATCTTGAAAGATTGTACGAACCTGGAACACCATCGAGGCCTCAACAAAGAAGACCAGAAGCACTTGGAAGAAATTCGTGGCAATCAGGACATTGGCATTATTGTCAGTGACAAGATCTGGGAACCCAGTGTATTGGAAGACGATGGAGTTGTAACTGCCAAACAAAGTAGTGAGGTAGAGGGCAGAATGCAGGACTGTTAGGAAGAGACAGGTCTGATTCAATAGAAACACTGGAGTTCTTCTGTTCTTACTGATCAAGAATAGAATCACCATGGCAAGACCAGCAGCACCGATTCTAACACCTAGAATGATAGAGTTGTTCATGTGTGTTTTCATGAAGTGGTCTAGTTCTTGAAATGTGACATAACTTTCCCCTTCGATAGTTGTGTAGTTCAATGGTTGAGTATTTGGATTGAAATCCGTGAGTTGGTATTCGTCACTCATCTTGGGAATAGACTATAGTAGCAAAAGGTCCTTTGTATCAGAAACAAAGACAGGGAATATACCAGACACATCTCTGTTTATATATCGCCTCAAATAGGAAGATAATTAAGTGCATCAGATTCGAAAAGTTTGATGCATCGATTAATTACCCTTTCTGGAGAAGACAATGAGGATTGAAACAAACAGAAGTCAAACAAACGGGAGCTCTAGTCTGGAAAAAGAAAAGTGCACAATAATAAGAGGTTTTGGGGCATTGTCTGGCTGTTTCAAAATATCAAGCCTCTTCTTTCAGGTTTGTGGCTCCCGTAGAGCGATTCCGATCAGTTGATGTGGTATATTCTTGGTGCTATGACTTCCACCATGGTTATGTTGTCATAGACTCAGAAAATTGGGGTTTAGATCTCCATATCGTATGAATAATTCAACTTTGACTGTATAAAAACCAAGTGATTCCCATGAGTTTATTGTTCTTCCGGCCACTGTGCGTGTGAAGTCAGGATAGAGCTAATGTTTCACCAGGCTTTAGAATTAGATATAAAGAAGTTGATAATGTGCCCTTACCAAATTTTGTCTAATTAAGCAAAATTATGAAGAACCTGTCAAAACGGTCAACCTGCAGCTATCCATTTGTTTGTAGAAATTACAATGACTGGTCAGTGATTTGTGAGGCTTAGGTAGATCATGATAGGATTGTCACCAATGAATAAACCGAATCGATCAAATTTTGAGGGCTCAAACTGACCAATAATACTGCACTATATGCTTAAGTGCATGAAAAGAGGGTAACTCCAGAGAATTCGAAGCTCACTGCCGATCGGAGTTGCCAATCGATCAGGCTGTACATGCCTACGCCTTGATCTGTCTCACTGCAAGGCGGAGGCAAATAATTGGACTGTAGTGGTTCCGCTACTAGTACCCTCATTTGCGCAAGAGAGAGTTCTAGAGTATGATTTCTACAATTCGTTATTATACGGGCAAAACAGCAATGATCATGATCATGAAATCGTGTATTGAAAGAAAAATCACCAATCGACATAAATCCCAAAACAAAAACAGTAGCGTAAACTTATCTCAAAGGTCGTGACGTGTTAATTGAGTGTTGAATCCCTTAGTTGGAGGAACAAGTACAGTTCTCACCACACTTGCAAGCACCAGGACCACACTTGCAGTCCTTGTTTAGGACTGGTCTGGCGGAAGAGGAACCGCACTTGCAAGTACCGCACTTGCAGGTGTTTGGAGCACAAGAGCATGAAGAGGAGGCGCAACAAGAACAGGAAGACATTGTTATAGTAGTAGTAGTAGTAATCGTAGTATGGATTAGTTGATGAGAGAAAGAAGTTTCTGATTGAAATTGATTAGATTTTGGCGCCTTTAAATACTTTGGCAGGTCACGGAGTGCGCGTACCACAAATTTTATGTCACAATGATCTTTCAGCATAAAGGACGCAGCTCCTGTGCTGTGATTGGCTGAAATCTGAGTGAGACGTTTGTGCTGAACTGGCGAGCGCATAGTGCTGGATCGTCAGCAGCGATGCGATTCTACTACAGCCAATCCCGTGCCTTCGTTTAATAGGGCTATAGGTAGGTCTACGTCATTGACTCATTGAGTGAACTACGGGACGTATTATTGGTCTACTCGAATGGTTGGGTCATCATGTAAGATGGGTCTAGCCTGATCAGCTTGATCTGATCTGATTGTGATTCGTGAACCTGACACTAATTACAGAGACACTCAACTACAGCACGAAGGGTCTGAGAGTCTGTCTAGTGCTACTTATACACAGACGTAGTACGCCTTAACGTGTTATACTAGTCCCAGACTCCAGTCCCAACGAGCGAGACTCATCATTTTGGTCCGGACACGGTGGACCTCAGTAACAAGTTTAGTCCCCCTTTTAGTCCCCCTTTTAAAAGACTAGTCCCAATTTTTCTAAGCGATTGTCCCAAAAGGGAAATAATCGCTCCTCTCGCAAGATCACCAAACCATGAAAAGTGAAAATTGAAGGCACATCGTGAAGAGAGCTCAACCCACACAAACTGCTCGTTACTCTTCTGGAGCTCATTGTCCGCCTGTTGGTGGTTCAACTTTAAATCCTCGCTGATCGACTATCTGAAAACACTAATTCTTGCACTTCCTGCGCTTCAATAGCTTTGTCGAGCAGCTATGTTACTGCGCCAGGTTCTTTTGCTGATTGTGCAAGTTCTAGCGGCCTGTGCCCTCATATCCGCTGGTAGCAGGTTCTACAGAGCTGACACAACGAATCGAATAAAGACAAGCACTGACAACACCAATGAAGAGACAAATATCAAGCTGCTAAAGACCGTCGTTAACGAAGATACCGACAACGACACCAAGAGAAACATCAATCAAAGGTCCGATCTGACTGCAGTGCCGAATGAAGTGCCCAACTCCCACCTAAGACAAAGGCCCATCCAGGACTACCAGATAACCAATATGTTGCTTGCATCTGATATAGAAGGAGGACTCCATGCTCTCAATAGAGAAACTGGTGAAAAACTTTGGTCCATCGAAGGTGATGAGCCATTAGTGCAGATCGCATCAAATTTTTCACTCTTCGATGAGGAGGGCACTTCTCATGACCAATCTGAAGACTCTGAAGACTCGTCTGACCGTGACACTCTCTGGGTTGTTGAGCCATATGGTGATGGAAATCTCTACTTCTTCAACCGGAAACTAGGGCTCAACAAGTTGCCAGTCTCCATCAGTAGACTGGTCCTTCAAAGTCCATTTGCGTTGGGGAACGACAACAAAGTATACACAGGAATAAGGAAGTCGTCTCTATACTCTATCGACCTTGCTACTGGTGAGATCCTCCACTCGTTCGGATCCAGCTGCAAGAATGAACAATTCGTTTGTGACGAAACCAATCTGAATTGTGCCAATGTGATATTGATAGGGAAGACAACATATGAGCTGACAATCCATTCCGGAGAGAACATTTCCTGGAACGTGACATACTCATCATGGGGGCCAAACAACATAGACATTGACCTTGCCGACCAGAACACCTACCCGCTGGACGGAACATACATTGCGCCCTTCCATGATGCCACAATACTGGCCATCAACACCAACTCCAAGATCGCCAAATGGGTCAGCCAATTACCCAACACTGTCGTCAACGTGTTTGATATCTTGACCGACTACAACACCATCACCAAGTCGCATTCATTCATAACAATTCCGCATCCGCTGAAGCCACCAGAAGGATTCAACGAGTATGAGGCTTCGGGAACATACCTGGACATCACACAAGATGGTTCATGGTATGCTATGTCTAGTGACTACTATCCCTCTCTGGTTCAGTCTGCTCCTGCCTCAAGATACTCTCTGAGTGAGCGCTATAGAGCTGCAACGACTAAACTGCATTCCATAAAGGAGCTGATTGATTCGATAGTTGGTGTTCATGCGATGGGGCCAGAAGAGGAAATGTATCCAACCAAAGCCTCATTTGGTTATCCAACGAGTTTCCCAGCTGATGGAAGGGTCATTGATGCAAGACCACAGCCAATGCACCATACAGATGAGATTGGAACCATTGGTTACCAACATCCATGGGCCTCGAGAGCAAGATCAAGTTGGCTGGGACTTCCTTCGTCCGCTTCCAATGATGACGTTCTTAGAATTGAGCCTCTTCCTCCTAAGAAGGGCTTCTTTGACACTGTTTTCGGGAAGTTTCTCTTTAGATGCCTAGAGAATTTGATGATGCTGTTGGTTTTAGGTGCTATTGGATACGTTGCCATCAAAATGAGATGGATTCCTTCTTTGAAGACACTGTTGAAGAAGAATGGATTGGAATTGAAGGAGGTGGAACCGGTAAGTGTTGAACTGCCTGGTACATTAAGAACCTCGAAAGAACCTACGGAAAGCACAGGAAAGATAGAAGAAGTCGACTCTCAAGATGATAACTCAGACTCAGTGAGCGAAAAGCCAGGGGAAAAGAAGAATGAGGAAGTGGCTCAAGGCAAACTTAAGAAGGAAGTCAAGATCATTGAGCCGGAAGGAATTGATAAGGGAACGCCTAAGAAGAGAAAAAGAGGTTCAAGAGGAGGTAAAAAGTCAAGAAAGCAATTCACTGAAACAGATGAGAAGACTCATTCACCACAGGACTCTATCTCTACTCTTGAGGATATTCGTTCCCCTCCTTCATCTTCAGGATCTTCCAGTTTGACCTTATCTGATAACATTTTAGGTTATGGTTCATATGGTACTGTTGTCTTCAAGGGTGTCTTCCAGAACAGAGAAGTCGCTGTCAAGAGAATGCTGATTGACTTCTATGACGTTGCATCACAGGAGATCAATTTATTGACCGAAAGTGATGACCATCCAAATGTGATACGGTACTTCTACAGTGAGACAAATGATAGATTCTTATACATTGCATTGGAGCTGTGCTCCGCCACTATTGAGGATGTCATTGAGAAGACACAACAACATCAGGAACTGATTGGGCTCATGAACCCAGTCAATGTCTTGGAACAGATCGCTAAGGGTCTTCACCACCTGCATTCGTTGAAAATAGTCCATCGTGATATCAAGCCACAGAATATCCTAGTTGCACCACCAAAGAAACTGAAGTCAAAAGCGGAGGAGAAATTCTCTCCAGTCAGAATAATGATCTCTGATTTTGGGCTGTGTAAGAAGTTGGAGGCAGATGAGAGTTCTTTCAAAGCTACAACTCAACATGCCGCTGGAACTTCTGGTTGGAGAGCTCCTGAATTGTTATTGGAGAATGCTAGTCTCAATAACTCAACTACAAGTGAACATTCATTGGGACACTCTACGACCAATTCTTTATCAGAGACACTGGCAATTGACTCCCTGACTAACAGAAAGCTCACAAGAGCTATTGACATCTTTTCATTGGGTTGTTCTTTCTATTACATTCTGACAAACGGCCAGCATCCGTTCGGAGACAGATATCTACGTGAAGGTAATGTCATCAAGGGTCTTTACACACTGGATCATTTAGATGCCTTGCCAGATAATGTTTGTGAAGCCAGAGACCTGATATCGAAGATGATTTCCAGAAACCCGAAGTCAAGACCAAACACACAGCAGGTGCTCAAGCACCCATTCTTTTGGTCCAATGGCAAGAAACTGGAGTTTTTGTTGAAGGTCAGTGACAGATTTGAGGTTGAAAAGAGAGACCCACCAAGTGAACTATTATTGAAATTGGAGAAGGTGGCACATAACGTGTTTGGTGAAGATTGGTGTATCAAGTTTGAAAGATCCTTCATGGACAACCTTGGAAAGTTCAGAAAATACAGACCTGAGAGATTGATGGACTTGCTACGTGCATTGAGAAACAAGTATCATCACTTCAATGACCTTCCAGAGGACCTTGTCACCAAAATGAGTCCTCTTCCAGATGGATTTTACCAGTACTTCAACCGCAAGTTTCCAAATCTACTGATGGAGATTTATCAAGTCGTGGAGGAGAACCTGAAAGAGGACCATGTGTTGGAGCTATTCTTCTAGATTATACTGCATTGACGTTAGAGAACCACTTTATTATGACCATGCATGATCTATAAAGGTGTTAATTTATGAGTTTATGATCGTATCTATACAATGTAGTCATGATTTAATTTAATAACCTCTCAGAACTTTCTCGCCTTTCCCTTGTTGAACTTCATCTTCGAGTTGGTGAACTGGAAGCCTCCTCCTTGTCCACCGAAACCGCCAAAACCGCCGAAGCCACCAAATGGGTTTCCTCCTTGTTGGAATCTGAATCCACCACCTCCACCAGCACCACCGGATCCTCCACCACTACGTCCTTGTCTTTCGGCGTCATTTGGATCGTCACCGAATTGATCGTAGTCCTTTCTCGTCTTCTCGTCGGACAGCACTTCGTAGGCGTGGTTGATCTGTGTCATTTTCAACTCAACTTCTTCTTTTGATAGATCGCCCTTGTACTTATCTGGGTGATATTGCTTCGTCATTTCACGATAGGCCTTCTTGATTTCCGGCTGTGTTGCTGTCTTTGAGACTCCCAGGATCTTGTAATAGTCATTCTTTGGAGGGCCTTGTGCTTTCGCCTGTTGTTGGCGCGCACGTTCTTGATATTGTCGCTGCTGTTGTTGTTGCTGTTGTTGTCTCTGTCTCTGCTGTTCATTAATATGTGCCTGTATTTTGTCTATTCTAGGCTTCATGAGTTTAGATTTCTGCATGTTCTTAGTGGCAGAGTTGGCCAATTGTTGGGCTTTAGCAAAGTCTGATTGATGCAATGCATGGTCAATCTCATGTATTATGATGGGCAATGACGATTTCTGCAATGGATCAATTTTTAGTAGCTTTTTGGAAAGGGTATTGAAGGACTTGGAATCCTGTTTGATAACGGATTCTAGTAACTCGAGTTTCAGAATAACCAGGTCAATTGAGTTGGTGGATACTCCGAATTTCTTATTGAATTCATTGGATAGATGGCTTATGAAGTCCTGATTGGTGCTGAAGTTGTCATTTATCCTTCTGATCTTGATAAACTGCTCCTTATTTTTCAATGCACGTAATAACTCAGTGATCTCCTTCTCGTCGATCTCTGGAAGATCGGCAACCTCGTCTTTATCGTCCAATCCTTTGAATATCGTATTGTACTTTCCTAGCTTCTCTAGTATCTGAGTGTATTTGTTGAGGAACTTGGAAGATTTGATACACTGTTTGTCTTCAATGTCGTACTGTAGGCACTTCTTGATGAGGATGTTTGAGTTTTTCACCTCCAAAGACATGAAAGTGTAGATCTGAGACAAACTGAGCAAGTATTCTGACATTTTAGACGATGTGGAAAGTTTGATGAGATTGAGGTAGTCATCGATCAAGTTGTCGAATTGCTCTTGCTGTTTTGAGAGCTCTGTCTTTGAGAGCGAACTGATGATGTGGTCAATTCTCAGACTTCTAAGGTTCGAGTTATGTGGGGCAAGATTTATGGCTGTGTCAAGATCTCCAACTGCAACAAGTTCATCAATCTCTCTGAACTTATCCTGAAACTCCTTCATTATTGGATCCTTCGAGGTGAGCTTCAACTTCTCAACAGTTTGGTTGAATCTCTCCACCCAACCGAACTTGAAGTAGAGATTGAATAGGTTCTTCTTAACAGATGTGTTTTCGGGAAACAACTCCAATGACTTTTCAAAACTCTCGACAGTTTGAGGCTCTTTATTCATGAAAAGCTGTATGTAACCCATCTTTTCATAGGCCTTGTACAAGGAGGCGTCATTCGGGTACTCTTTGATGAGAGAGTCATATTGTGTCAATAGATCCACCGATGGACCGTCCGATCGCTGAAGGGAGTCCAGCTTCTCCAAATGCTCCAGAAGACCCGCAGCATAGCACCCAAGTGCGTTAACAAGTAACAGACACAGTGATAGCTTCATTAGACGACTATCCAGGCAACGACAGATAACATCAAAAGATGATGAACTGGAAAATTCTATTGTTTACATTTTGGCTGTGTTGTCCTTTCCAGAAAATGACTAAGCAATTATGTCATTATTTTAGTGGTCCGGGCACGCCAGTACAAAGTGACACATTTTCGTCGTCTTTAAGTGTGAAGTGTTGGCAAATTGGCACAGAGGTGATGAGGTGATGGAAAGGCAGAGCATTAACTAGTAATGTGGGTAGTTCGTGCTCTTGTTGAGAGTTCATTATGAGAAAGGTTGATTGGACAGAAGATCACTACAAATGGATGTGACTGAGTAGTCTGAAGATAGTCAGTCAGCCGTTATCTGTACAAATGATCTCATGGCTGATAATTAGTAGCACACATTATATTAACCGTGTGTCTCGATGGATTCAGATCCAGAAACAAATCGTAGATCGGCTTGCGATTTCCGCTTTGAGTTAGATCCCGCTTCATTTGTCTCCATCTTCTGTGATATCGCTTGAATTGGAGTTCGTTTCCCTCGTCGGAGATCGCTTCCCGCTTATCACCGCACGCTATATAAAGAGAGCACTAGCGCATCTCATCTCCAATACACTCACTATCACAGTAAGTAACCCACTGAGGAATCATCACTGTCATGACTACCGATACCCAATCTAAAATCTTACAAACTGTCGTCAAGTCACTACCAGTCGCCCTATCTGGTAAGGGCTGCTACATCACCGTCAAGGACCCAGAAACTGGTGAGATCAGAGAGCTCATCGACGCCAACTCTGGTGCTGCTGTCTCCTCTGTCGGTCACGGTGATGAGGAAATCAAGAGCAAGATGGTCGAAGCTGTCCAGGACCAGATCTACAACTTCCCATATTTGATCAGCAACGCCCCATCTGAGGCTCTAGCAAACTTCCTTATCGAGAACTCTCCAAAGGGAGCCTTCGAGGCTGCCACTTTCACTGGCTCTGGTTCAGAGGCCAACGAGAACGCTTTGAAGATTGTCAGAAAGTACCACATTGAGAACGGTGATGCTAAGAGAGTCAAGTTCATCTCCAGAAAGCAGTCATACCACGGCTTCACTCTTGCTGCCCTGTCCATCTCCGACAACATCAGAAAGGTTGAGTTCTCTGACATTCTCCTACCAGAATCTGTCACTCCAAAGGTCTCTCATTTCTACCCATACAGATTCCAAGGGAAGACAGAGACCCTTGAGCAATACAGAGACCGTCTATTGAAGGAGGTTGAGGATACTTTCATCGCTGAAGGTCCAGACACGATCGCTGCCTTTATCTGTGAAACCGTCACTGGCTCCACTTTTGGATGTCAGACTCCAATCCCTGGCTATTTGGATGGTATTCGTGACATCTGTCACAAGTATGGTGCCTTGTTCTACCTGGATGAAGTTATGTGCGGTTTGGGCCGTATGGGTGCCTTCAACGCCTGGGAGAGATTCATGGACGGTCCAGGTCCAGACATCCAGACCAACGGTAAGACCTTGGGTGCCGGTTACGTCACTATTGCCAGTATCCTACTGTCTCCAAAGATCATGAAGGTGTTCAAGGACAAGAAGGCCTCGATTGCCGGTGCTCAAACCTACCACATGCACGGTTTCAACTGTCAAGTGGCTCTGGCTGTCCAGGAGAAGGTCAAGAGAGATGGTCTTATTGCCAACATTCGTGAGCAAGGTGAGTACCTGGGAGAGCTATTGGACTCCAAGCTGGCTTCTACGAAGACTGTTGGCCAGGTTAGAGGTGCTGGTGGTTTCTGGGCTGTTGAGTTCGTTAAAGACAAGGACACCAAGGAGCCTTTCCCAACTTCTGTGGGATACCTTGCAAGATTCACCAAGAAACTATACCAAAACGGTGCCTTCACTCTGGGATTCACTGGAACTATCGATGGTACCAATGGTGAACACGCTGTCTTCTCCCCATGTTACTCTATCAGCAAGGAGGAGGTTGAGAAGATCGCTGACATTGTGCTAAAGACTGTCGAAGAACTAGAGACCGAACTTCAGGCTGAATCCCTACTATAATATTGGCACAGATGCGCTCACAAGCTGGCTTGCGACCTTCTATTCCTCCTAATATAATCATTCCACTAATTCAATCGCACACTTCTTTGTATACTACAGTGATCTAACATAAGGAAACACTTAACAGTAAACAAAAATCTAATCCTTCTTGAGCTCGTCTCTCAAGGCCTTATTCTCTTGGACAACAGTCTCGACAAGCTTTGTCAGGTCGTCGATCTTCTTGTACAATGGATACAACTCCCAGCCAATACCATTCTCTGCTCCCTTTTCTGTAGAAGAAGTCAGATCAGTGACCCTGTCGTACCAGTCCTTCTTCACATTGAAGCCTGGGTCGACTCTTTCAGCAGCCAACTGTTCTCTAACATCCTCTCTGACGGCCTCTGCTGAGGCGGTGGTTCCATCAGTAGAGAAGATACCCAAGACACTGTCCTGGTAACCGTCAGTGAGATCCCACTGTTTATCGATCTCATTGGCATCGTCAGCAAGTCCCTTCAATCTGTTGTAACTGATGCGTCTGGAGTCCCTTGTCTCTCTGATAGACACGTAAGCCAAGAACGGGAAGTAGATAACAACCATAACACAGTAGTTCAATCTCTGGTAAAACTGCTTAGTGGACACTAAAGCAACAGGAGACAAAAGAAGCTCAATTAAGTTCAGTGGGGGAACATAGACCATAGAGTCTGGAGCACGGATGTATCTCAATGTCTTTGAAGCAACCAGCGCCATGTACTCATCAAGAGCATTATCGTAGATCTTGTTATAGGCTGAGGCATACAGGGCAACCAGGATGTTCAGCAAGATCACAGAGACGACAAATGTGTAGAAGTAGTAGAGGATGTCAGCATATGGAGGGGCGAATCTCTCAAACGCTGCAAAACTTCCAGCTCCAAGGACAGTCTTGACAAGATTAGTAACAATAATGTAAGTGGCGTCTTGCTTACCATCAGCATTGTCCAGACCAAGGAAGCCCTGCAAGAATCCAATGATGACAACAGCCAATAGGAAAAAGAAGACTATCGATTCCTTCATCATAAGCTTCACAACAACGATCATAGCACCAACGAATTTCTGTGAATCCAAATACAGTAGAAGTCTACTCCACATAAGCGGAGCAGCACATGCAAAGATTCTGAAAGAGACCATGTCAAGATATATGGCTGATTCTGAATGACGCGGTTTCGACAAACTGATGAATCTGATGATCATAGAACATGTCACAATCGCATACATGACATCATTAAAGACAGTCCAGAAGGACAAGTAATTGTAACCAACATGATACAACTTGACAAGTTCATCGTAAATGTATCCAAATGTGAAAGTATAGTAAAGGATTTCAAAGCCATCCAATGGTGAAACGCCCTTTTCACTCTGGTTGATAACAGCAGTGTAAAGAGCCAAATACAGCACAGATGAACCAATCTCAAGGATGTTCTGATATAGTGGAGTCTTGATTCTATCTGGTGTGAAATGAACCACTGCTGAAGGCTTTGCAATGTCCTTGTACAAGACATACTCACGAGGGTCCTTATCAGATTGGACAATCCAACCCCTCCACAACCACTTCATACAACGTTGATATCCACATGATCCAATAACAGTCGTTGAATGCATATCAACCGCTAATTCCAAGGCACTGATTGGGTCACTATCCACTGTGTTCTCATTGATAACATAACGACGACACAACATACGGATGAACAAATACGAGTCATCTTTCTCCTCTTCAATCACCATCTTGGCCAATTGTTGTGCAGCGGCAGCTCTGAGTGAATAAAGATCAGAATCATGGATCTCGAAACTAGCTTGGTCTTCATACCAGCCACTAACCCTCAATAATGCAAAGATCAAACAGGCCCTATAGTTTCTTGAAGTAGAATTTGGCTTGCCATTTCCTTCACCACCAGCTGCCTCAATGGCTAATCTAACAACACGCTTATTGAGGATTCTTGAATCCGGTGAGAGCACTTGTGACTCCTCAAATTGAATTGAAATGGTCTTGTCGATAAGGTGTTTCAAGTTCAAACAGATACGCAGAATCTGACGCGGACTCGGTGGGGTGAAGGCAACCGCCTCATTGTCCAGAGGAAGCAGCGACTCACTGGCCATTGCTTCTAATGCAGTTGTTGGTGGTACTTTTGTGGGTACTTTAGGGGGTGTAGAAGGTGTCCAAACGGCAGACGCGTGGGTTCAATACCCAAATTCCAGGGAATTTTATGTATAGCCATGGTGATGAGTGATTGATCTGCGTATGTGTCAAGGAGTTCCGAGGTGGTGATGTATGTGAGTTCCGGTTTTGTATATAGAGACTACTTTAACAGTGTTTTATCAAGATTAATCATATTTCTAAGTGTAAAGAGGGTTCTCTAATAGACTAGGAAGCTTCCTCTGTAGGCGTAGTTCTGGCTCAGTGCCTTGACGCCAGCTTCTCTCTCTGGGAAGTCCTCCAAACTCTCTGCATAAGTAGCAACAGAGTGAGCGATGAGCTGGGTATTAACGAGGAATGCATCCCAGGCAATATTGGTAACATCATCACAAAGCTGGTGGTAACAGTCATCCAAAGGCTCTCCGTTTTCAGAGTTAGGGGCCTCGGCACCAGCAGCAATACCACCACCTGGGATTCCGTTCTCAATGAAGCCGACATAATCAGATCTTCCGTCAAATGGAATCAAAGTCCAGTCCAAACCTCTTGATTCATAATAGGCAATGTACAAGTTCTTCAACTCTTCTGAACCATTTGGATTGACTTCGTTGGAGCCGTTGTAGACTTGGTACTCATAGTTAGGAGAAGCCATCATATCGTAGTCCATGAAGAGACGAATCTTGGAGTTCTCCTCTGGAGTCAAACTGTTGGCGTAGAAGTTGGATCCCAAAAGACCTTCCTCTTCAGCAGCCCACCATGCGAATCTCACAGCATTCTTGATCTTGAAGTTAGTCAACTGCTTTGCGACAGTCAATAGGGAAATGGTACCTGATCCGTCATCATTAATACCTGGACCGGCTTCAACAGAGTCACTGTGAGCACCAAGAGAGACGACATTGTCATGGTCTCCATGGATGGTCTCTGCGATAACATTCTTCGTCTTGATGTATCCAACATATGAGTCGATAACGAGGTTCACTGACAACTCTTCGCCAGCATCTTTGCGTTCAATGATTTTCTGAGCAATTGAGTCAGGGATACCGACTGTTCCCACTGTGGCTGGTGAAGGTTCACCCAAAGTACCAGACAGGATGTCCTCGGTACCTTCCTCATAGATGATAACACCCAAAGCACCGGCAGTTCCAGCAGTAGAGGACTTGTCACCGAAAGCGCAGGTTCCTCTCTTCACCAAAGCAACTGAGTTCTCTTGGATTCCAGAATAGTCGGAGACTTCACAGCCATACCCTTCAGCGATAAAGACATCAGCATCGAAAACATGGGCAGGAGGAGTCAATTGGAATGGTTTGGCAGTACTGTCGTTGCCGTCAATAGTGAGTGAGTAGTTGAAGATCTTCCCGTCAAGTGCTTCAAACTCCTGAGTCTCGAAGGTGTAGTAGTGCTTCAATTCCTTCAAAGTGTCAAGAATCCAGCCTAGTGTCTTCCAGTGGCCTGGAGAGCCAATGACCCTAGTTGGGTGGCCATAGCGACCCACTGAGGCAGTGGCAAGGTCGTATAGGTGGGATGCACTCTCATTCAACTGGTCATGGGTGATTAGGTCCTGTAGATCTTCTGAGTTGACCAGGGGAAGTTTATCATAAGAGAAGGCGCTGGAGACGGACAGAGGCTCCTGCATCAGCTCCTTGACTTCGAAGTCAGGGACAAACAGGGCCGAAGCGATGGGGACAAGGACGGCGAGTGGTAGTTTCATCGCTGTCTTGTTGGGGTTAGCGAGTGGATGTAATTGGTGATTAATGTCCCAAGTTATGGCTGTTTTCACTATCGATTAATTGTGGGAAGTCGGGAGTTTGTGACAATTTAATTATCCGGTGATAACCGATGACTTTATCTATAGGGCATGAGCTGATCAGTTCATCAGCTATTAGCTCATCAGTACAGTAGTTAAGGAATTGATAGTCAGTAGTCGGGCCATTTGTGTATTCAGTTATAGATCTGTTTAGTCTGTTTTACAGTTCACAGTTCACAGTTCAGTGATTAATGGTTCTTAGTGGAGTGTCTTGCTAGTGGAGACTCGTATCCCACCAAGTAACTCCCTATAAGTCCACTCAGAAACCATCAGATCGCTCGTTATCCCCCGTCTTTGAGATAACATTGGTGATACTTATCTAGAGGTTCTCTTGAGGGTCCATCCTCAATTCAGTTCTCGTCTTTGCTGATGCCCAATCACCCTTTTAATATCAACCAGGCTTATCAACCCAGCTAACGGCCTGACTTCACACTACCATCTCGCTTTGCCTCATCCTGTTCCTTCTTTATATCACTCAGTGTATCTCTTATGCTCTGGCGTAACTCCTGTGACCCAATAGTGCTCTGCTTAACCTCCTCGTCGAACAGCTCGTATACATCAATATCAACGTCGCTGGATACAACAGCATCACCGACAGCGACACCGTTCTTTCGGGATATCACACCTTCCATAAGAGCAGCTAGTTGGCCTTTGTTCTTCAGGAGCAGCTCAGGGTTCTTGTTGATGATGGAGTTCACTATGTCCTTAACTGCAGCTAACAGCTCTTTGTGCTTCTCAGTTTGCTGAAACTGGCGCAGAAGTTTCTCTCTTTGGCTGTCAAAGTGGCCACGGCGTTTGTATAGAATCGATATGGCTCTGGCTTCTTCAGACATGTCCTTTATGGTAGTTTATAGCAGGGTTTTAGTGGTGTTGTGGTGGTGGTTCTTTCTAGTCTCGTTGTTTTGTTAGAGATGATCTCAAACAATTCTTTTCAGAGGATAAACTAAAGGCTCTTAAAGCTGCTGAAGAAGTGGTACAAAAATGGTGGCTAAATCGCTCTCAAAGGGACTTGTCTCTGCCCACGATCAACTTCAGAAGGAGACGTTGACTCTGCTGAAGGATGGCTCGTTTACTGTGTCTTATCAGAAGCTCTACAAGTACGTGGAGTTCATCTGTCGTGATAAGTACCAGGCAAAGCTCGCGTCCTTCCTATACAAAGCGATCAATTCATACATGAGCAACCAGTGGGAGCACTTTCTTCCGTCTTTATCGAACGCATCAACTGAGGAAGAGAGACTCCGGCTCTTCAACGAGTTCGTGCGGAACACCAACATCAAAGCATCATCACTATCAAAAGTTTACCTCTACTTGGACAGAACGTACCTTCTCAACCATCCAATCAAAAGCACAGTCAACGAATACTTCAATGAGATTATAAAGGAGTTGATAGTGGGGAAACCTACAGGGGATGGTCTACTAGCAGCTTTCTGTGATGTTCTGGACCGTTATAGATCTGAAGGCTCTGAAGCCACTAAGGAACTACTGATCGTGTCATACACTAATTTATCCAAACTCTTTGATGAAGAGAGACTAGTTATCCGCATTGCTCAACATTCTTCAGAGTTCTTTGATTTCAAACGGCCAGAATTGATAAAGACTTTCAAGGCTCGTCAGGAATCGATATTCGATACTGTCTACGAAGTTGTCGTCAAAGAAGTGGACTTCTGGGGAAATTTCAATGAGAAGACACTCGCAGTATTCAAGAATGTCGTTGTTAAGCACTTGTTATTTGATAATTTTGCAGAAGATGCAGAAGATATTGTGAAGCCGTTACTCATGAAGAAGAGTTTCTTGTCCCTTTCAAGACTGTTCAAATTTATCAAGTATGGAGACATCGAAGCTGCGGATAAAGACTCTTACAAAGCTTCATTCCTCAAGGTTTGGCACACCTATATTAAAGGGTACGTGACAGAACTGATAAAGTCCGACAGAAAGGGCAAAGACCTCATTGAAAGCTTGATCAGAGCCAAAAAGGATCTCAACCTGGTGATAGTATCATTCCTCGACTCAGATACAGATATTGAGTTCAAGCTGAGAGATGGGTTCCAGGAAGCAATAGGAACAACTGAGAACAACCTAGCCTCTCAGATCAATAATAAACTGCTGAAGTATATTGACAACTTCTTCAGACTGGGAACGAGTAACACCAAGGAAGAAGATAACCAAATTCTACAGGACTTAGTTCTCATAATCAAGTCTATCAAATCCAAAGAGGAATTCATCAAGAACTACAAACGTTATTTATCCAAAAGACTCATCCAATCATCCACAAGAGACCTGGCATTGGAGAACAGTCTCGTGGAATTACTTGAGCAGGAGATTTCCTATATTCTTCTGAATCCACTATACATCATGTTGAAAGATTTAGACACTTCAGACCAACTTATTCACAAGTATCAGTCCAGAAGTGAGTCACCTACTGGATTCAAACCTCTTGTGCTGAACTCCAAGATGTGGCCGACAATCCCAACGAGGGTAAAACTACCTGATAACCTTACTGAGATGCTCTCAGACTTTGAAAACTTCTATATCAGTGATCATCACCATCAGAAACTCCAATGGTGCCCAGCACTAGGTTTCATGACTCTTACTTGGAACTTCAGAGACGGTACAAAGGAGTTAGAGGTTCCTTCGCTACTGGGTCTTACCTTGCTACTGTTCAATGATCATGAGAAGCTATCCTTTGCTGAAATCAAATCAAACCTGAACCTAGACACAGCCACACTTTCAAGTGTGCTCCATTCACTCACAACAAATAAGAACAGAGTCTTGATCAAGGATTCAGATGGGTTCTTCAGTATAAACGAGGACTTCCAATCACGTCAAAAGAGAATCAGAATACGACAGATTGAAGTCAAGAGAATCGCAGAAATCACAAGCGATAGAGAACATTCACCAGTGGCAATCACATCCGGGTCAGAGACAAGGAAGTTCACCTTGGATGAGTCGCTCACTTCGTTCATCCACCGTCTTCTGAAACATGACCAGAGCATGAAGCATGACGAAGTCGTTGATAAATGCATGGACCAGTTCATTGTCGAAACATCAACAATAAAGAGAAGTCTGGAATACCTAATCAACCTTCAATATATCAAAAGAAAAGGTATCAATGGTTACGAATACTGCGCTGATTCATGAGACTAGTTCAATATAAGATTATTACTTAGAAATATACAGTCCATCAAGTCTCAAGTATAGTAACTATCACATAACTAATCAATTCATTCCGCCTCAAAGATATCATTCGAATGGATGATCAACTCTTCAATCACCTTGCCCTGATACGTCATGTCACTGGCACTGAAGTTCTCCTTTGGGAACAACGTTGGTCCCCAAATTATACCCAAGTTTCTTGAATTCATCAAGTTCACATCCTGTTTGGAGGCGACTTTCGCCAAATGGAAGATCAAACTTCTCAAAGACCAGTACGACCCATCTGGTAATTCGTAAACAACTTGATGAATCTTCTTCAAACGCACATCAGGCTCTTGGATCTTTGCATATTCAAGGAACAACTTACTTGACTCATTCGTCAAAAGTGCTTCGGGTAGACAAGAGAGAAACTGCTTCAACAAAGAAGCCACAGCATAGATATCACTATCCGTTATCGAGTTTGGATTTGGCAGAATCAGCTTGATATTACTTGGATCCTTATCAATAAGCTCCTTCAATGAGTTAACAGTAGCTTGGTTCCCACTTGTTCTGTAGATCCCTTCTAATTCTAATCCATACTTGTCAACAACATAGATACACTGTCTCACTAGAGACGGCACCATCTCGCCTTCAAACTCGATCAATTCGCCAATAGGAGTTCCGAACGTCTTGAAGCCAGATGAGGTTCCTGGAGGCAAAGGAACCTTGTCGTTGTTTATCACAGACATTGGTCTTGGACCATTGATAGAACTGGATGTGATTGAAGATGCACCAGAGGCAAGGGAGTCTCCCAATGCTGGATTGGCTGCGATGCCAGACATGGTTGATTTCTGGTTCAGGAAAGGACTTTCATTGTACGTCGATATTCTTCTTGCTGATGGTAGTGAGTTGTTTGCCGTACTGATATTGTTCAGGTTCTTTGGTTTTGGAACAGAGGCCGAAGAGAAATTGGATGCGATGGATGGATGTGTTCTGTACTCCACAGGTATCAATTGCTTGTTTGTGGCTCCAGGGCTAACGGTCTTGAGCAAGTACTGGTATAAGTCACGCTCATTGTCAATTGAGGAGGCGATGGTTTTGGCACTCTGTAGATTGGACCCATGGATTGGATTGATACTCAATCCTTTCTGAAGAATCAAGTCCTCAGATCTTGTGGCATATCTTTGAAGCTGGATACTCATTGCAATGTCAATTTCCACAATCAAGTTCTTCAATTCCCTAGCTGTATTAGGTCTGAATGTATTCAGAAACACATTTCTCAATCCGGTTGCAGTTGAAACTCTCTGTCTGTATTCCGAGTCTGCTGCATCAATCTTTCTTTGAAGGATTTCCTCCTGTTCAGTGGTAGTCTTGGATCCTTTCAAGGTGAATGTTTTCTTCGATGGATCGGTTGTTCTCACTCTCTCTAGTTCTGAACACAACGAATCGTACTTGTTCTTGGCCTTTTCAGCACTATTTATGGCATCGATAACCTCCTTCTCTTTTCTCTTATAGTTCTCCTTAGTAGACTTTCTGTTTCTTGTTATGTTGTTCCCAAGAGAGTTCAATTCTTCAAACATCTGGAAGAGTTGTTTCGCATAGGAAGATTCATGCTGGGCTAATCTCTCATCTAGCTTTAGCAATTTGTCAAAATTGTGGATGAAGGAGTCGCTCTTGAGATTAGAGGTGTTCTTCAAGCCATCGATGGTGATGCGCGATATCTTTTTGAAGTGCTCCTCGTGGTCCTGTTCCAACTGTGCTCTCTTTCTGATATACTTTCCGAACTCCTCACATGTGTTAATGGACTTCTTCAATCTTGCCAGAAGGGTCTCAATAGCAGTGTCGGAACTCAGAAGCTTCGAGATCTTCTCTTCTTCAAGAAGCTCCGGTGAGGAGGCTGGGACAATCTTATTCGGCTGGTCTTGCCCCTTACTGTTGACTGAAGGGGAAGGGCTGATACTAGCCTTGGTGATGTTGTTGTTGTTGTTGTTGTTGTTGTTAGACGGGGACGCGGGCAGTGCTCCGGTAGCCGCCGTTGTAGATGAGTTTGTTGTCGGCTGCGTGGACATCAATGAGGATGAGTCTGAGAGCACACGGGCTCCTGGTTCTGCTGACATGGCGGGCGCTTTGTGTGTGTGGGATCGGCTTCTCTTTGGCGGGGTTTGTGTCCCTTTTTCACGTTACACGTACGTAAAGTTGATGTTCTGTACCGGAATGTTTTTGTTCGGTCGCGCTGTTCTTCCTACATCTCTTGACTTCCATTTTCGGAAACCACGCATCACCACTCAGGAATGTGTCAAACTGAAGATTAAATTAAAAGGTGGTCTATTTAGTAGAGTAAGACGCGGACTGGCAACTGTGCAACTATTTAGGTTTAGCAGAGTCATCCTCCAGGTTGACGTGGTTTCCATTGTAAGTGGTACGATCATCAGGTGCGTGTGGGTTCGTCAAAGTACGGATTCTGGCCTGGCTCGAAGTGGCTCTGAACAGCGAAGGATGAGGGGACTCTGCCCTAGAAATGCTCTGTGAGTTGGGAGAATGTGGTCCTTGTGGACCCTGGATATTAGCTTCGGTCGCATGAAGGTTCAAGTTCAAGCCAGATGGATGTGAAAGATCCAAATCGGCACCAGAGTGAGGCATCTCAGGAGAGTGCAACGGCGACACAAACTGTGAAGTCGAAGCTGATGTTGGATCAATAGGCTGATGTCCTCTAGTGTTCTCCACAGGATCAAAGTAGCGTTCATATTGGCGCGCATTGGCGGGGCGCATGTTTGGATGATCTGTGTGAATAGTGTTTGGTTCTCCGCTCCACAGAGAGCTGATGCCATTATACACTCTTGAAAGGAATCCACCCCCTGTTTCGGTCTGTGTACCGTTTTTGGCATTTGTGAAGGATGCATATGGCTTCAAGATTAATGCGGATCTAGGAACAAGTTCAAGAGATTCAAGGCTCTTCTCTTCGTCAACCACTCCATATGTCGTTCTTGGAATGGTTCTGTGGAAGCAGTAAGGTTCTTCACCATCAGTTCTGGCACTGTCAACCCACTCTCTGACATCGTTCAACGTATCCGTTACTTTGAATGTGTGTGTCAAGGATGTTCCATCGAGTAGCCTGATTGCTAGTGCGCATACACCACCGCTGCTTGAAGCTGCTCTGTGATGGATGTTGTCTCTTAGTGACTTGTTCTCAGAAATAATCTCATCAATACAGTGTTCATCGTCAAAGGCGTCTTCATCATGAGACAGGCGTCTTTGTCTCTCCCTTTCCTCGCTCTTTATCTTATTTTTCAAACGACGTTCCTCTTCGTCGGCCTTCAATAGTCTCTTGATTCTCTCTTTCTCTTCTCTTGCTTGTTTTGCCTTCCGTAGCTGCTCCTCTTTATACACCCTCGCAGCCACCTCTGCTGACTCCTCCTTCAAGGTCTTGTACTTCTTTGTTCCGTTTGATACTGCACTGGCTGGTGATCCGGTGCCGGATGATGGCCTAGTTGTGGGTGTAACGGAACGAGCGCTGAGAACGCTGGGGGACTGCACCCTATTTTGTACTTCATTCCGAGAACTCTCTGTGGAAGCCACAGGCTCAGGCTCTTGTGGCGAGGGTCTAATGACAGTCGGCTGAGCATCCGGATGCCTCTCTCCTGAGATTACGGCTTTAATTCTGGCTTCGAAGCCGTCGCGGCTTAGCGAGCCGTGTAGCACATCCAAGATAACAGAGGTTCTGATACAGTAGACACTTGGAACCACCACTGTGGAGAAGAACTGCTCAAACATCTGAAACTCATTTGAGCCTTCGATCAGACGCAGGCAGATCGCACTGTTTTTCATGGTATCGAGTGTCTCTGTGGTCAGTAGTGTGTCAATCCATTCGTTAGCCACCTCGGTAGCAGATATGTACACCAGAAGCGGTTTGCTCTGAGCCATCGACCGGCCAACGGCGGTTTCCACCGACCTTATGAACACCTCATCAATCTTCGACATCACACTTAACCTCTATGACACTCCGAATTACTAACCGTAACTATCCAGATCTTTTGTGCTATTTTGCCTTTGCTGTCAAAAAAGCGCGACACTAAAATCGGTGTGGCCTTAACGATCTAGAATCTACACACTAAGCCAATTCCTACTATCAACTATTCATCATGCTCTTCACAGTCGTCACTTTCTCCAATTACTCGTCAATATAAACTGCATCTCTACTCAGAACTGTAATTCTCTTGAAGAAACGTCTCCACTCCATTGGGTCTCCCTTTGTTCTGGAGAACTCAACTTCCTTCAGTGCTAGCTTACCTACTCTTCTGATATTGATCTGTCCACGAAGTGTACCCTTCTTGCTATCACTGGCGATGACCTGGATATGAAGAGGTCGTAAAGTCAATTCTCTCTCACTGCAATGCATTGTTGTGTCTGCATTGACGCCTGCCCTCTCGAAGGCCGATATCAGAATAGATAGCAGAGTCTCAATCGGCATCACAGAGTAGAATCTAGTCAACTTTCCAGTCAAGTTGAGATCAAGAGACGAAACCTCTACCGGTCTCTTCTTCAAACTGAACTGTAGTGCAGCAGGGTCTTTGGACACAATGTCAATAATTGTCTGCTTTGTGGCATCGATCTTTTCATCCAGCTGGTATCTGTTATGATCGGTAAATATCTGTTGGGTTGCAGGAATGCGGTTCAACTCCATATCGTCTTCGTCATTCACCATAGCAGCAATGTTGTTGAGTGGCTGTGACGTGGTGAAATGGTCATCAATGGAATCAAATCTCAGTTGAGACTCATGCTCGAATTGTTGGTCAGATAGAGCAATATGAAGTTTACTCAGTAGTCTCGTTGCCACTGCAGCACTGTCTTTCACTTGACCATCAGCAGCAGATAAGTGGTTGGATCTGTTGACCCAGACGTGTTGTCGGATCTTCTCCATACTTGGCCGCTCTTCTGGATTCACTTTCAAAACAAATCTCAGAAATGAGAGTAGCTCAAATGGTAGACGCCTCCAGGCCTCACCGAACACCTTTCCCTTCTTCTCCTTGAATTCAGAGAAGTCTGGATCACGCGAAGTAGGCTCCTCCCATAGCAATTGACCCGTAGCAATAACAAACAATACAATTCCACAGGACCATATATCAACAAGGTCAGGGTAGTAGCCCGTCGGGTCCACGATTTCTGGAGCAACGTATGGTGGCGAGCCACACGCCCTATGTGCCTTTCTTCTTTCTTTTCCCTTCTTGAAAACAGCGGCCAATCCAAAATCAGAGATCTTCAAGTTACCACGATCATCAATTAGGATGTTCTCAGGTTTTATATCCCTATGGGCAACACCTTTACTGTGCATAAAGCCGACTCCACTTATCAGTTGCTTGAAATATAGATGGGCTAAATCCTCATCCAGTCCCACGTCTGGTTCAATCTTGTCGAATAGATCACCACCAGTCGCCAGTTCCATCCCAATAAACAACCAATTCGGGTCGGACTGAGCAAACAGCCATCTGATCACATTTGGATGGCCTGTACACCCACGATGGATCATTGCCTCGTGTGCTATCTCATCGTCACTCATCCCATTTGAAATACATAGTCTGCGGTAGACAAATTTGACAGCAAAAGGCTTTGTTGGATCACCAACAGCATGCGCCTTCTTAACCCTTTATAATGTGTTAGTATGGTGCAAATTCTCAAAACAAAAGCCAGAAACTTACACTGCAAAGGACCCCTGTCCGATTGTCTTGAGGATTTCCAGGCCGTCGACCTTGGGTAGATCAGCAAGCTGTGATATTCTGAACTGGCTCATCGCGTCTAAGTCCACAGTTGTGCCACAAGTAGGAGTTTGGAGAACTTTGTGGGTAGAAACACGCGTAGATATGTCCTCTGAAAAGACGTATTAGACTGTTCGGTGAACGGGGGCGACAACAGACGGCGAGGATCCTCAAAAAATTGGGTCTTCAGAGGCTTTGTTTTGATTTCATGTTGTCATTGTTACTTGTTGTTATGCTTTCGCCGAATCTGGTTCTGACACGTCCTATACGCAGTTGGCTTTGAATTACTGTATTAGGAAGTCAAGGATTCTGTCACATAAACTGTTTAAGCCCATTCTACTTTCGTCCCGCTCCGATATCTTTACCACTTCTTCAATTGGAGACATGGACAACTGTTATGAGTAGTACCGTGTCCAGAGCACCTAGTTTTGTGAGGAAACCACCTCCAACAGACTATAAACCTAAACTCCCGGAGAGAAGGAATCCAGATAAACCTCCTATACCAGAACGACCACAGCCTACTATTACAGATGATATTACAACATCTCCCAGGATAGCAGAATTCAGGTCAGACAACCCAAATTTGCGACCTCTCACAATGGAAGAGAATAGTTCTACAAGAAGCAGTATTTCTTCCCGGCGAAAGAGCTCTGTCATATCGGCCAGTTGGGAAGAATTCACCAACTCATCGCAATCAAGTCAGCATGATTCCGTACCGAGAGCCAAAATAAACAGACAACCACAAGCTCAATTACCTTCTTTACTCCCTCAGAAGTTTTGGAAGTACCATGTGCTCGAGGTCAATGATCGGTTCTTGTATCTGACAACTAATCCTGAGTCCAAGCACCTCCACTGTCGAACTTCCCCAGGAATAAGTATCGAGATCATTACTCTATCTAAACGTCAAGGGGTCGATACGCATTGTATCAAAAATGGCTTCAAGTTGGTCTTCAGAGACCCTGAGGAAGGTGGGGCATTCATGACTGTCACTGTCAGGAAAGTGATGGGTAAAAGTGAGATCTATCTACAATCGTTAAGGTCGTTTCACGAAGACAACGAGGGTGAGATATCTTATACCGAGAAAATCCACACCGAACAATCCATCAGGGCTGTCGAAAAGCCAATCAAGTGGTCGAAAGACCTACATGTGAATGCAGAAGCCAGTGTTGAACCTGTTAGATACGAGGCAACTGACCCTTATAAATACAAATGGAACATTGGATCCATACCACAGTTCAAACACAGCTCTAAACTCAAGAACAAGCGCTTCATCTACTTTTCAGATGATGAAAACAGTACTATTATCGGATGTTTTAGACCACACGAGTCACGAGTGAAGAAGAAGCTGATAAAGAAGATCAACCGTATGTCTTTGAAATCGACGACAAATGGGAAAATGAGACTTTACAATGATCAAGAACCTATCCTTGATACCCCTGATAGCAAAAACATTTATTTTACTCCGAGCGATGGTATAGATGGGAAGCCAGCACCTGATGATTGTCCTAATGATGTTAAATTAGGATGGTTGACGATTCAGGAGAACAAAGAATTCTTGCAAGTCCCAGGGAACTGGGAGATGGTGTTGGGTCTGAGTATGACGGTTGGATTAATGAGAGTGTTTGAAGAAAGGGAATCTCATGAACAGTAATGATAATGAATATTTTAGATCTAGATGGCTCAACTGTGTAGGGCTTCTTTTTGTGGAGTAGGCTCTTCTTCGATCTCTGTAGGAGCAACCTTCAAATCTCCTAACATGTCGCTGATGTTCTGAATATCCTCGTCTTCCTTCTCTTCTGTCTTGTTCTTTGCTGTTTCTTGTCTTAGAAGCTCTTGATACTCCTCGTCGATTTCTTCTTCATCAATAACAGAACCAAATCTCGAAATCTCCTGTGATATTTCATCTGTCTTAGTCTTCTCGTCTTCAAGTTTGTCCATAACGTCTTCGACCCTTCCGACTCCTCCAATCTGGCTGTTGAGAGTCTTTAGTAATGCGCTTCCTGTTTCGAGAGCACTAACTATTTGAATATTGGTCGATGCCTCATCAATCTTGTACAGCACAGAGTCTAGTTGTGTTATAGCTATCAGTTGTTTTGAAAGAGATTGTTGTGCTGCTTTCTTTGATCTCAACAGGATCTTTGCAATGTCTTTGTTCTTTCTCTGTAGCGATTCCTTTATCTTCGTATCGAGTGAATCGATCTTCTCGCTCAGTTCATCACATTTAGTATGGGTCTGCTCCACTGTGGATTTGAGCTGTGCTATTCCCTTGTCCTCTTCAGTTATTTCACTATCACTGAACTTAATGACCTCGCCGTCCTTCTGGATTTTCTGGATGTCTCTGTGGAGGTAAGTTATAAGAATGTCAAAGTCAAGATCGGTGATCTGAAAAGGTGTGCCACTCCATGAGATACTCAGAGATTCCAAATACTGTCTGAACTGTGCCAGAGTGTACACGATTCTGGACGTGCCTCCGACCTTTGTGCCTTCGGTGTTGATGATTCTAAGTACTTCCTGGGCGTACTTCTCTAGCGTCTTTCTGGATATCAACCTCACGGGTTTGAGATTCCCCTTCTTGTCCCCGATCTTGTAGCTTGTATCCATTATAAACCGATTCACAGCCCAGCTGAGCACTGGTCTGACCCACTTTCTAGCAGTGATGGACTCTGCCTCAAACTGGCTTAGGGGAATGAGATCACCGGACTTCATGAGCTCTTCCAGCACAACATCGACAGCCATTGGTTTCCCGTACGCAGACAGTATCAGCTGTTCTAGCAGTCCATCAGTATCCAACACGAATGCGTGCGAGAGAAGCCCCTTTTGAAAGAACTCTTCTATAAGGGACTTCCAGGCGATGAGGTTGCCTTCATAACCCTCCGGATTGACTTCTTTAAGCTTGCGGAAATCCGAGTACAAAGAGTAGAGTCTCGTCTTTGTGAAAAGCGGATGCTTCTCAACTGCGTCTCTAAGCGACATCTTCAACTGTTCGTGATGGCCAATTGATTTGGTGACGTTTTGATTTAGCACCAACTGTGGTTTTTATGCCAAATCTTTTTTTCGGCCTTTGGCTTTTCTCTCTCTTCTTCATACACCAAAAATGCCATCAGACTCACCATTCGAAGAGGTACAAGCGCATCTTACAGCTCTTAATGAAGGCCAGGAGGATGTTCTTCGTGAGAAGCTGATAGATTCGCTCATTTCGCGTGTCTCAATTGATAAGGCGGTGGTTCTGCAGAATCCGGAGGCGTCAAAGTCCCTCTTAACAGTTGTCATTGCCCTTCTCCAAAACGGGTCTCTTGATATCGATGACTACGATAAGTTGATTGAGCTTCTCGAGGCTGTTGTCTCACAATTGGACTTTGAGGATGTTACAAGCACGATGTTCTCCTTCGACTACCTTCTTGAGGCACTACGGTCGCCCAATGTGAACCTACAGATACTCGCCCTAAAAGTGGCGACGAAGGCCGACCCACTGGACATCATTGCAAACACAGAGATCATCCCACTGGTGATTGAGTACTTGTCTGATCCGCAAGCTACTGTCAGACTAGTTAGCGAGATTGAGAAAGCATTGGGCACTTTCTTACACAGTCAGCTGGTGCGCAGAAGAGTACTGAGTGACCATGTCCTCGAGGATCTGAAGAGAATGGGCGAATCGAAGGATGTGGTTGTCAAGACAAGACTCTTCGATTTCGTGGTGGCTCTCATCCCGTTTGTTCAGGAGCATGAGATTCCTGCTTGGCTTTATGGCTTTGATGACTTCATAAGAGAAGACGGGGACGTGATGTACACACTGAACCTGATCAAATTCTACAACGACCTTGTCGATGTCTTTGCAGAGTCTCTTGATAAGGACTGGATTTTGGAAAAGATCAAACCACAGCTACTCAAAATTGGAGAGTTATATTCCAAGAGAGGTGAGATCCCTGATATCGAGTACTTTGCAGTTAGTGCCATTGGTCAACTATTCAAGAGCCTTTCAAGAGCCTCTCCAGCCCTATACCATGAAATCGATACTCAGTTTGTGAGTCTGAAAAAGAACGATGAAGAGCTTCTGGCTGGTTTGGATCCCGAATACCTTGCCAAACACCATTCAGAACTGTTGAAGGAAGTCCCTTTGACTATTGATAATGTGCCAGTTTACAGAAACCTGATAAAGAGCGAAGAGGCATTCGCCATTATCAGACCAAGATTGAACACAAATGGACTACTGAGACTACCGTACCTGGAACTTATGGCAGTCACGTCTGCTCTCAGCAAGTTCCCTTATAGTTCACACTACCTTCTCACAGAGCTTCCGCAGGTGATGAACAAACTGCTGAAAGGAGATCATGTCATCGAGCCGGAGACGTACCAGTTGAGGAAACTCACTTTAGAAAACCTCAATTCACTCTCCAGCGAAGAATTGGGTGTCTGGAAAGCAGCTGTCCATCACAAGTACTCGACCATAGTAAATGGAGCATCAACTGTTGGACTGGAAGCTCCTCTTACTCTCTAGTACCACCAGGCGGTGTATAGTGTTATATAGTGTATAATGAAGCTTATGTAAGTGCACTAACATTAAACTAGTTTACATTGATTTACAGCTAAGCATTAACATCGCTTTCCCGAGCCGTAAATAGCATTGAATCCCTCGCTCAGCCCATCAACCCGTCATGAGCTCTCTCAAGGAACGTAAGGAAGCCTTTGTTAGTGGCCTTTCAGGTGGAGAAGTTAGTGAGATCAACAAAGTCACGTCAATTGCCCTACTTGGATACTTCAGTTGGTGCCTCATCAACAGCCGAACAAGCTTCTTTCGAGGAACTAATAAATGGGGGTCTTCAAGTCTTCTTCTGGACTTCCTTCTCAACTGGCTGTGCTTACTATTGTCTATCACACTCCATTCCAATCACACTGCACATCTTGCGGTTGCAATTGTCGTTCCGGCTCTTTCATTAGCCGTCCTGTTCAACAACCCACAAGCACAGAAACCATCACAGAAGAATACAAAAGAACTCAGTGATGCGCAGTACCTTCCAAGAAAGCCATTTCTTACAGCATATCGTGGCGGAATGCTCATAATCACCGCATTGGCAATTCTGGCTGTGGATTTCAACATCTTTCCTAGAAGATTCGCTAAGGTGGAGACATGGGGAACTTCCCTGATGGATCTCGGTGTTGGCTCCTTCGTATTTTCCATGGGAATTGTCTCAATGAGATCCGTGATCAAGAATGAGTTCAATGAGAAGACTGAATCTTATGCTTCCAGAGTTTGGAAATCAGTGACTGGCTCCATTACTTCACTCCTAATGGGCTTCTTGAGAGTCTTCTTTGTGAAAAGTCTCGATTATCAAGAGCATGTGAGTGAATACGGTGTTCATTGGAACTTTTTCATTACCTTGGTTCTTGTTGGACCTCTCTCTATTCTCCTAGAGCCACTTTTCAGATTCATTCCAAGATTTTTGGTATCTTTCATTATCGCTCTGGTCTACGAGTGGTTCATTGTGAATGACAAGGAGCTTCTTCCATACTTACTCACTGCTCCAAGAACAGACTTTGTTAGTGCTAACAGAGAAGGACTGTTTTCTCTGCTTGGATATCTGGCGATCTTCTTAGCCGGGCAGTCAGTGAGTTTCTTCCTCCTTCCATCCACAGCCACAAAGAACAACCTTTACAAAGCATCATCGAAGACTCAGGTACTCAGCCAAAAGAATCAGAAGTATAGCCTGTTTGACAGATTGACGACTGTTAGTCCTCTTACAGGTCTGGCCATCTGGTTCACTGTCTATACCTCCTTTTTCAGGCTAGTCCAGGCAGAGCATGCCTTCAATGTATCCAGAAGATTCGCCAACCTACCATATGTTCTATGGGTGTGTTCTTACAACACCGGATTCCTGTTCCTTTACGCCATTATTGACAAGCTGTTCCTCAAAGCAGATGCTGATTACTTCGAGAATATCTCAGTGAGTCTGGACTCTATAAATTCGAATGGAATGATCATATTCCTACTTGCGAATGTCTCTACTGGTGTTGTCAATATGGTCTTTAATACGCTTGACGCGTCAGTTCCTGTGTCTATGGGCCTTTTGATAACATACGCGTCTTGGTTGGCCGTGGTGGGTGGTCTCCTATACTACAAGAAGGTGTTCATCAAGATATAACAACATGGAACAGGAGAAGTGCTCGCACGAAGTCGGTGGAGATGAGTTTATGTGCATGTTCATCACGCCGGGTAACACTCATATACCAAAGCCCATAACTTCCAGGCAATTGATGGAACAACTGTCTGGCACTCGCTCGGTTAAATAGCGTTGTATATATCCAGTCACTATACCACTTCTCTCAGTTCATTGTACGAATCATGGCTAGATTGGTTAAACTGTCTTGAAATCTCAGTTCTGTCTCTTCAGCCATGCAGATTGTGTCACCGAAAACTAAAACAAATCAAACCAAACCAACTTCTCGCAAGTACTAAATGGTCATAGCGAACCGATGAACACTGACCGGATACTCTCCAGGATATTAGATGGTCTCAATGAGTCGCAGAAGCAGGCAGTGACGAAGCCTTCTGGGATTGTCCTCCAGGTGGTTGCTGGTCCAGGAACAGGGAAGACTAAAGTCCTCACTTCAAGAATCGCCTACTTGATCATAAGCCATAAGATCAGCCCGGAAAACATCATTGTCACCACATTCACAAAGAAGGCAGCGACTGAGATGCAGGAGAGACTTTACCGCATGATGGAAGGCAGTGGAGTGGACTTGTCAAAGCTACTGATTGGAACCTTCCACAGTTTATGCGTACGACTTCTCAAAAGCTTCGGACATCTGATCAAGCTTCCTTATCCCAGAATAGCCAATGAAAGCGAGTCGACCGCTATTCTTCGAGGTGTAATCTCTGACCTTGAAAATGAACTGGTTGAGATCCAGAAGGCTAAGAAAGATGGAGAGCAGTTCATGGACTTCAGCAACAAGAAGAAGGGTTTTGATGTCAACAAGGTCCAGCAGAAGATCTCCAGCTTAAAGTCAAAGGCGATAAGCTATCAAGACTACGAGAAGGATCCAAAGCACAATCGGTGTCTTCTCCGAATGTATCAAGCATACGATGATAAGCTCCGAAACGGTGGCCGTTACGACTTCGACGATCTGCTCTTCTTCACATACCGACTTCTCAAGGAGCGCCGCTGCCTCCATAATCTTGAGCATGTTCTAATTGATGAGTTTCAAGACACAAATACCATCCAATTGGAATTGATGAGCCTGTTCGCGGTACAGAATAGTGACAAGCCTCACAGAATAACAGTGGTTGGTGATCCTGATCAAAGCATCTACGCGTTCAGAGACGCAGTACCCAAAAATTTCACTATAATGAGAGACCTGTATCCACAATGTGAAATAGTCAAACTGAATGAGAATTACCGGTCCACACATGACATTCTGTCACTTAGTGAGTCCTTTATGAGACAGCAACAAGGAAGAGATACCAAGGAACTCAAGTCTAATCTTCCATCATCTTTCAAGCCAGTCTACTTTCAGGCACAGTCTGATTCTCATGAGGCTGATACCATTGCGGAGGAAATCCGACACTTGGTTTCTACAGGTCTCTACAAGTACTCCGACTGCGCGATCTTGTTCCGTGCAGCATATCTTTCCCGTGTTGTGGAGAAGTCGTTAGTGAAATTCAGAATACCCTACAAAGTCATCAGAGGTAAGGCCTTCTGGGAAAGAGTCGAGGTGCAGTTGATTGTGGACTGCATGAGACTTTTCGCCTATGATGATGATATTCAGGCAATCGTTAGGGTTATTGGTGCCTTCACGACAGGAATTGGTGCGAAGGGCCTAGAATCACTGACTAAATACCTCGAAAAGAAGCTCAGTGAGGGAATACTACCATTAGAGGCACTGATAGGGTACACAGAAGGTGCATACGCTATTCCCTCCCTCAAGAATGGAAAAAACATCAAAGATCTTTTGGCTGTTTTAGACAATTTGTATGGTATCTACAATAAGGACCCAGAGAACAGAGAGGTGGTTCTGAAACTTTTTGACGAGATCAGAAAGCTGGAGGTCTTCGAGAAATTCAGAAAGGAGGAGGAGAAGGCTGCTAATATGGAAGAAGTTAGGCATTATCTCTCTATCTTTGTCCCTGAAGAAGAGGAGATCTTTCAGCAGTATGGGGATAATTTGGATCCACTACCCGAGGACGAGTCTTTCCTTGATATGTTTATTCAGTCCGTTGACTTATACCTGGGCGTCCCGAAGGAGCAGAATGGAGGCAAAGGAGAGGTACTTTTGTCGACAATACATGCTGCAAAGGGGCTTGAGTGGCCTGTTGTGTTTGTCCCATGTCTGATGACTGGGGTTCTTCCTTCAAGCAGAGATGAAAGTGAAGAAGCTATTGATGAGGAAAGAAGAGTCTTTTACGTCTCGACTACGAGAGCTAAACATCTACTGTATTTGAGTTTTGGCCCACGAATGGGATTCCCTGTTTCTGAATCTACCTTCATGACTGAGAAGGTCAAAGCTCACACTTCTCATAAACAGCAAGCACTCACAACGCTGGAAAGTTTGAAGAAGCTCGCCGGATTGTGTGGGGTTCAAGGACTCACAGAAGCAAAGCTTGATGAGTACGTGAAGAAGTATAAACAAATTCTAGCCATGAGACCTTCCACCAAGGTAACCTCCAATGATCACAGCTACCCCGCTCAGAATGGATTCACGTCTTTCTTGGGTAGAATGAAGCAGAGGGCAGGAGGTTATGTGGAAGATGAGGAGGAGTACAATGTTAAGATTCAGACCCCAGTTATCAAGTTTGCTCCAAAGACCACACCATTGCTGAATAACTCGGTGGATTCTCCAGCAACTAGAGACAGTTCTGAACAGCCCAAGAAGAAGAGATCACTTGGGATGAGAAGAAGATACCCAACAGCTCGATAAAGGACTGATAACCGGGCCATTGATGACGTAGTTTGTAGCGACTACCTCATCGACTTTCGGTTCGTGCACGATTGCGTCTATAAAGACCATCACGCATCAAAGTAAACAAAGACGTTATTCCGGAACTCACGCCATCTATCAAGGGCTATTCTGGCAGTGACGACACAGTGCAATCGACATGGATGAGGAGTCCATCTTCCAGGAGCTGGAGCGGAATCGGCCGAGGGTCCGCGCCAGCAATGACCTTCCCAGAGGCACAGCTCGTCTTTACAAAGACATCCCGCAATTGACGTTGAAGGTCAACAAGTCCAAAATCAACGACCTCAATGTGACTGAAGGCTCGAGGGTCTTTGCGTTCTGGTTTGCTGCTTCGACGTACCTGCCCATATTCTCCGCCTGTGTGTGTCCTTTGACGAACATGATCTCAATAGCCGCACTTGTCACTGGCTGGAGGGTTAAAGCCGATGGGAGCCATGTCCGCGATCCTCCCGGTGTGCTTGCCATGAACGCGGTATCACTGGCACTGGGATTTGTCTCCAATGTGTTTGTGATCCTGAACTTCAGCAGAAGAATCAACTACAAGGTTTGTCAGACCATTTCGATTAGCGGCTTCTTCACGGCCTCTATGCTTCTTCTTGCTGGGATTTTGGTCACTGTCAAGAAGTACATGACAGATGATTATCAACACACTGAAGGGTTCTGGTTCGCAGTTATCACAGCAGCTCTCTATATGATCTGTTGCCTGTCTTGTCTGATCAATTTTATGGGATTCTTGATGGGTAAGTACCAGCCAGAGCTCAATCTGGACAATTCTGAGAGAGGTTTGATTGTCTACACCTTTCTTCTGGCTATTTGGTTCTCCTGGGGTGCTGCAATGTTCAGTAACCTCATCGCTGGTACTTCCTACTCGAATGCGATGTACTTCTGTGTGGAGTCTTTGTTGACTATTGGGCTTGGAGATATTGTGCCGAACACTTCCGTCGCAAGGGCACTAGTTTTGCTATACTCTTTGACAGGGTTCATTATCATGGGTCTTATTATTGCACTTATACGATCAATGATTGTTTCTGCTAATATGCCTATCTTGTTTTGGAACTTGGTCGAGATTCGTCGAAAGAAGGTTCTCCGGAAAGTGCAAGAAGAAAAGGTGGACTTGACTCACAAGGACGCGTTCAACCTTATGAGAGCTGTCAAAAGATCCGCAAGACATCATCAGTCGAATATAAATACTGCAGTTACTCTTGTCATTTGGGTCGGTTTCTGGCTGATTGGTGCACTGATCTTTTATAAGGCAGAGGTTTCTTGGTCCTACTTTGATGCCGTTTATTTCTGTTTCCTATGTCTAATCACCATTGGATACGGTGACCTGACTCCAAAAACTCCCGCTGGACGCTGCTTCTTTGTCGTTTGGGCACTTTCTGCTGTGCCACTAATGACAGCTCTAATCTCTGATGTCGGTGACCGTTTGTACAAGCTGTCAAACTACGAGATTTCACGATCATATCTTCTGAACTTTTTTAATAAGGAGAGGAAGAGGAAAGCTGAAGTTGCAGAAAATCCACTCAATCTTCTTCTAAAGAGACATGACAACTTGGTAGATGAGATAGATGAAGAAGAAACAAGAACGGTCGATGAGATTCTATCGGAAGCTTCAAGAAAAGAGACGCAACCGGAAACTGGGGCCACCACCAAAGACATTCTTGAGAAGATGAGACAACTGATTGTTGAGTCAAAGCGGGAACCATCGAAAATCTATGATTACGAGTACTGGTCTACTATTATTCATCTTTTGGACCTCGAAGAAGAAGACCTCGGCCTTGTGGGGTTGGATAATGGTCAATTCTGGCTAAGCGACGATTCCCCATTGAGATTTCCTATAAATGAGCCAGATTATCTACTGTTCTTCTTATTCAACAGACTTGAAACCTTTCTCCTAAGCCAACTGGAGAAGCAATCCGAGGAAGAGAAACAGCAAGAAGAAGGAGAAGGCACATCACAATACAGAGGGCCTGCTGAGCAGAAAAAAAGGAGGTGATTGTCTTTTTCTATACAGTAACCTTCTTCTCATTTGCCTTGATGAGGCCTGCTAGTCGTGTGCTCATGAAGCTGAATCCTGGATCAATCTTACAGAACTCATCATGAGAGAGTTTTTGTGCCGTTGGTCTTTCATGAGGGTTTGTCATGAAGCAACTATCAAGAAAAGCCCTACCAGCCATTGAAACATACGGAAGTGTGTCCTCAGGAATTGGTGGAGCAGCTTTGGCTTTCCCGATCTTGAGCATTGCAGGAATGGCCTCCAAGTTGGACCAAGGACGACGACCTGCGAACATTTCGAGAACAACACATCCCAAAGACCAGATATCAACTTTGGCACTGTATCCTTCACCACGACTATCAACAACTTCCGGTGCCATCCAGAAAATAGTACCCTGCATTGACATTCCAGCATCATTCTCATAGATATCATTGGACTTCTTAGAGATACCAAAATCTGAAATCTTACAAACACCATCCAAGTCAAGGAGTAAGTTATCCGCTTTCATATCACGATGTAGAATTCCTCTTGAATGCAAGTAAGATAATCCACCGAGAACCTGAGAGGTCAGAAATTTAATCAAGGATTCGTCAAATCTTCCATGAAGTCTCAGGCAGGATGCAACCGAACCGCCCGCAACATATTCCAAGAACAAGTTATATTCCCTTTCTGTCTCCTCAAACCCCAAATATTGAACAATATTCAAATGGTCAAGATCCTTCAAGGTGTCAACTTCCGAACGTAGTGCATCGATAACATCAGTCACTCTCGAATTCTTCTGTGGTAGGTTCGGGATATGAACCTGTTTCACTGCAATCATTTCACCAGTGGTGACATTCAACGCAATGTAGACATTACCAAATGTTCCCTTCCCGATTAACTCACCCTTGATCCAAGAAAATTCACTGATCTCGTCATTTCTATCCTTTCTGAGCTTTGAAATGTATTGTCTCTGGTTTGGCTTGACTTCAATGACCTTACGACCCCACATCTTTGTACTTTGTCTTCTGACCAATGGGGATTCATTCTGTGAGACGGTGTTTCGTCTGATTATCTCTCTTTTTCTCGCCTCACCGGCCTCCTTCGCAACAGCACGAATCGTCCTCATTCTCTGAGGTCTTCTTAAGGAATCTAGATCCCTATTGGAACTGCTGACAATTCTCTTCAAAGCAGGTTTCTGAGGCTGTTCGGCTACTATCTTCTGTATCGGGTCTTTGATAACCTTCTCGTTCAGAGGAGAAGCTGGCGGAGTTGGGAAGTCGATGACTGGACGGTCAAGGTCTGCATCGGGGAAGAACTTTTCAAGGTTATCGTATAGAACTTCAGGAGCTGGTCTCACAACCATTTCTGACATGGTGGACGAGTTACTCTTAGACTCTGGCGCCTTTGCCCAGAAATCCTCATCAGAACCATCATCATCCTCTTCGCTTTCATCCTCCAGCTGCGGTGCGTTTTCAAAGGAGATGACATTTTCTTTGAACTTGTTCGCATCTGACCTTGTAGAAAACGTCTTCTGCAGTCCTCTGGTTGAATAGCCCCTCTTTACTCCAGAAGTTAATCCACTTCCACTGAGAATCTTCTTCTCCTGGGTCTCTTCAACAAAGTCCTCCAATGCTTTTCGTGATATTGGGGACACAGAGCTTCCACCCTTGTACGGCTCGGGAATCAGAGTGTTAGATGAGCTTGGTGTATAAGGAGCAATGTAAGTTCCTTCATTACTGAGTGACTCTTTGACAGGCTCCAACCAGGGTGTTTGTGCAACTCTCGAGTCGGTTCTGATTGGTTGTAGTCTTTCAGATGGTCTCTTTGGCTTTGGCGGTGGTGGGGCAGAACGCTTAGCGACAATTTCGGGTCTGGCATAGGGCGATTCACGTCTCTTGTCGAAGTTGATCTCTCCCTTTTCAGTAGGTCTGATAACTCTGAAAGTACTAGGATTGACCTTTTCAGGACTTTCCTGTGGTTTCTTTCTAGACAATGATGGCTTTGTGAGAGGAGGTTTCAACTGCACAGAAGGTAGGGTATCTGGTACAGATGGACGTTTCGTAGTCTGAGAAGACACAGACTGGTTTCTTGTTTCTTGAGACTCTTGGGGTTCTCCTGATAGAGAGTCGTGAACGTCTTTGAAATTCCAGTAGTCCACAGACGGGGCCTTAGTATTGACCGTGTCGTAATAGTGCTGTGGTGTATTTGGGTAAACTTTCCCTTCTCTGCTATCAAATGACTGAATATCAGAGTTGCTGGTGGCAATCGATGAGCTGTAGATTGTCGATAGGGTATCAGTGGATGTAACCAGAAACTTTCCTGAACACAGGTCAAACCTGTTGGTGATTATGCTGTCCAGAGTATGATCATCCAGGGCCTCACCAATAGAACTATCAAAATCTGTCAGGTGAATGGTGACATTGGAAGCCTGTGGAATCAACGTCTCAATAATCTTCTTCCTGAACTCTGCCTTATCAGTTATTCCACCTATATTCATAGCTTTGAAGTTGACATTATCAGTAGTAACGAGGATATATTTATCAGAGTTTCGATTCTGTGGGACTGGATGAAACCTTCTATGAATGACAAACGGGATCTCAGCAGACATTTTTGAAGTGGCTGGGGTATTAACATCAGAGTAAGTATTTGAATGAAGAGAGTGATGGTCATGGGACATCGTCGAAACGATGCTGTGTCTGTCTGTACCAGATGAGTTGGGGCTTATCGGACTCTCTGTATCTCTTTCCTTCATGCGTGACTTGTACTTATCCTGCTTCTTTCTGAACTTGCTGAGTATTCCTCGTGATTCCCCATCTTTTGAAGAGGTAGAGTTTCTCTTGTCTTCAGTGGTCTGTGGTAAGTTCGAGGTGCTGGATGAGAATAGAGAAGTGAACAAGGAAGATTCTGATGAGCTGGACTTCTTGTGCTGTCTCCGGAAGATATTGTGGGTATTGGGAGTGGAAGCTGGAGACGAAGGCCAGCCTCCTTTTGATGAACTCTCAATGGTTGAGACGGGTCTTCTCTTAGTTGTTCCTCTAGAGAGTCTCTGCTGTGTCCTTATTGATTGTGGCTTAATGTCATCGAAGTTCGGAGTAGATAGAGTTGTTGTGAGTTTATTAACTGTCTCTCTTCCGGACTCTGATCTGGCTCTGTGCTCCTTTTCGTCTGACACATCTGGACTTGAGTTGATGCTGCCAAAGGAAGACAAACTCGAATTTGGTGATAATGGTGAGCCCACGCTCAGAGTTGTAATTGAAGTAGACCTGTCCAATGTTTTCCTGAGCAGGTGAATAAATCTTGACTGTGTCGAGTCATTGGCTGAGTCAAGCTCTTCTTTGTACTTCTTCAGGTTCTGGTAGTTGGTCAACTGGAGGAACTTCTCTCCAACGAGGCCGTGCCTTTTGAAGGTCGAAATCCATGTCTCGTTGAACTGGTATAGTTCCAGCCAGAGTTGTACTCTCTCAATTGTCCATTCTTCCGGCACCTGGACGGACCACGATATGGAAGAGTTTCGGCTGTGTGGTGAGTTTCGTGACAGATGGGAGGGTGGTCTAGCCGCCGGTGTCGCACTTGTCTGTGTGAAGCTGTTATTGAGCACCTCGGGACTGGCGCCACTTGTGTTCATGAAGCTGAAGTCCGCCTTGGATGAGTCCGAGCCATAGCTGGTGTTCTCCTCCTGCTTGATGGGCGTTGATGTTTGGACCGTCAGCTGGACTTTAGGGGACGATTGTTTCGATGGTCCGGCCAGGTGGCCCATTAGTTTGGTGGGCGTGCTCCTCGTGCCCTGGTGGGACAGGATCGAGTCCGAGTGCGCAGTGTGGAAGGAGATACCGCCTGTGCTGGCGTCCGCCAAAATGTCCCCGTTGCTGAGGCGAGATCTGGCGGTTGTGTCAGAGGCTGCCTGTGAAGAGTATGAGACGCTGATATCGGGTGCTCTGCCGCCGACTGGGCTCCCAGACTCAAACGAGAACTTCGAAGTGTCCGACTGATCCGCCATTCTGGGGCCTTTCTAAGAACTTGCTGAAGGTGGAGGCGGTGGTCGTGGTCGTGGTTCAATTAGGAATGAGTGTTTTTATATGGTTGAGATTGAGATGCCCTGCCCTATTTGGAAAATTCGAGCATCAGCAGAATTACTACGACTGGCTCACTCCTAATATCTATCTCTACTAGCGATTCTTAGGTTGTATTTACATGGTGATTCGTTATATGTAGATATCTAATCAGCTATTTCAGCTTCAGTTCAGTGATTCTCAGTATCGTTCTTGCCGGCTTGGAGATGGCATGGCGCACCTTTCTTTGTCTGCGCTTCGTCACCTCTCTGATTCTCATTGGCAGCTTCGTCTTCTCCAGCACAATAGCTTTGATGGTGTACAAGGAAGGATCTATCACCTCATCCGTGAACGTATAATTGCGGCTTCCTATCGTCGTGACGTGGTGGAACTCCAGAACGTCACCAACACTGGCATGCTTCAGGTTGTATGGAAGAATAACCTTGTCTCCCTCAGTGACCAGGAATGGGTTGTTGTGCACCTTAATCACGGCATATATGTCACCTTCAAGTTTCAATGGAGTCAGATCAATCTCCTTCAGAGTTGATTTCTCGAGAATAGCTGGAGTTTTAGAAGATTGTGCTTGTTGTTGGAGGAAGGCCGATGAAGTCGTGGAGAACAGACGGCCCTGAAGCAACCAGCGCTGCAAAGGAGCCGCAGTCTGTCTTATCACACTGAAAGCCTGTGGTCTGAATGCCAGACGAGTGAAGAGTGAGTTCATCCTGGCTTCGAGTCACACAAATCACAAGTCGGAAAAGGCCTTTCGATTGATGGTCCATTTTTTCACTTTTTACAAGAACAAAAACTGAGAAATCCACCGAAAGGAGAAATTCCCCGAAACGGTTATTCTGGAATTCATCACCAAAAAGGAAATTCGCTTCGGTACGAGACTCAATTCAATTCAATTCAACAACCGTTTCCTAATCACACACTCGATCTATCAATATGTCAGCAGACACAAAAGTGACATCGGCTCCAAAGCCAAAAAGAGACCCAAGAAATGACAAGTATGCTCGCTACCTAGCGATGTACAACCAATTCTCTGCCTCACTCTGGTGCATGGTCTTCTTCAACACACTCTTGCTCCACTTCCTGCTTGGGCAGCCAAAACAGTACTTCGCCTCCAAGAACATCACGACGGGTATTCAGACACTTGCTCTTGTCGAAGTCTTCAATTCAGCTGTCGGCATCGTCAAGACTCCATTGTTCACCACCGTCGCCCAAGTCGCTTCTAGATTGTTGGTCGTTTGGGGTATTTTCATTGCCCTGCCAAACTCGCCAGCCAACTACCACTGGGCTTACACCACTGTTCAATTGGCTTGGTCCATCACTGAAATTATCAGATACTTCTACTATGCGCAGAACATTGTCACGGGAGGCCACCCTTCTGCCATCCTCACCAAGCTCAGATACAATTTGTTCTTCATTCTCTACCCAACTGGTGTCGCAAGTGAATTGACTCTCATGTATTTGTCCTTGGATGCAGCCGAGGAAGCTTTTGGAGTGTGGTACAGATACCTGTTCTACGCGGTTTTCGCCATCTATGTGCCAGGCTTCTACATCTTGTTTACCCACATGATCAAACAGAGATCAAAGGCCTTGAAGGCTCTAAAAGAAGAGGAGAAGGAAAAGAACGAGCTGAAGCAAAAGTGAATTCTCCAAAGAGGACTTGTGAATATCTATATAGCAGGAAGCTTCCATTTCACTATTGACTCAAATGGTGATCGAACAATGCTGTGATTTATGAGTAGTGGTTTCTCGTTCTAACTGACGACTCTATTAATTCAAACAATCACAACTCCAGCATCAGAACATACTAATTTATGTGACTAATGAACTGAGACTGTAAATGAATGGCTGCCTTTCTTCGACTCATATTCTCCATCAGTTCCTTGCAGAACTTCTAAGCACTGATTGTTGCGCATGGCATGATATGAAGATCCATTTTTCATGACTTCAACATCAAATAAAGCTATCGTTATTATAAATCAAGCCACTAATCTGAGAGCATCTTAATCGTGAAGATAGACCTGTTCTCTTCACTAATGCTATCAAATTACTGCACGCCGGAATCCTAGTGTCGGATGGCCGTCGGATTTTCCGAAATCAGGTCTTCGACAGCAGTTGGGATTTGATATACCAACAGCTTGATCCATTTTCTCGGCTAAATCAATATAACGACCTTTGATCAATTGATCTAGTAATACATAATTTTACCTAATTAACTGCCCCAACTGACTACAACAGGGTATACTAACAGCTTTAATGTATTCTTGAAGAGAAATAGATGATAGTTCTGCACATGTGTTTTTACTCATCTTTGAAACTCCCTACCAGATCCTTACGATCAATGAAGATTCTGTTCAACATAAACTTCACCTCAAGAATTACATGGATACCCCGCAAACTATAGTGGTTATGAATACTACAGGATTTGGACTAACAAAACATAACTTCTGATTCAACACCACACAGGACCCGTGCGATCACATGTACATACAAAACATTATTATAATTGTTCATTAATCATTAGTCGTTAATGCATTTTTTGCCCAGTGTCAATTCTGTGGTTTCAGACGAACGCATTCACTTCTCATCACTCCAGTTCAACTCACCATTGCTCTTCGCTCTAGTAAGTGTGTATCCTTTATCTTCCTCTTCGAAAGATCTGTCACCTTCCTCATCAGATGAAGAGGATGAGTCTCCGTTGTCACCACCATATGGGTACTCACCACGATCTTGATCTGGAGATAGCATGTCGCTGTATAGTGGATGGTTCTTCTTTGTGTATGATTGGCCATCATCATTTGGATCAACATAGTCGTCATCGTCCTCTTCATGAGAGGCATTGTAGTACTTCTGGTTCTCCCAACCGACTAGCAAATCATCTTCATCATCCTCATCTGAAGAGCTGAACTTATCTGGAAGATCGTTTGTCAATTCCTGAGACATGAAACGGGAGAACTTGTCACTTGCGTTTCCATCCTCGTCGGCTTCATCAGCCTCCGCTTCAGGACCAATATCATGGTCAACTTTAGGGTCCAGAGCCGGTTTTGAATCCTTCGAGTCTTCAGACTGAGATGCTTCAACATCTTGTGGGATACCACCAAGTAGAGCGTTGTACTTTTCACGTGTCTCAACTAACGTCTCTGTGACATAAACTGTCCATTCTTGAGTCGAAATTGCATCCACTATCACAGGGTGAATCAAAGCGTGTGGGAATGAAGCTGTGAACTTGACAACTTCTTCGGCAATCAAAGTCAGATGACCCATATATCCTAGTCTGAGTCCGACTTCTTCTTCATAGTCTTCACATCTTCGTTGTCCTTCAACTATAACCTTGGTGATATTCCCACGTCCAAACAGATCAATGGCCAAGTACTTGTTGTATCCAATATCCATGGAGGCGTTCAGAATCTGTTGGACAATATCAAAAACGACATTATGCAAAAAGTTGTTCCATGGGAACTTGAAGAACATGTCTAGAATAATCAGCACAACTTGGTTATCAGCAAGTGCAATTTTCAAGAGGTCTCCCACAACTGGATTCTCTCTGATTTCCTGCTCTTGATCATCATACTTCATTTCCAATGTCGCATCAACATCATCAGAATCTGGCTCTGATTCCAGAATGACTTTCTTAGAAGAGCTATCATCATCGATAGTCGCATCTGATTGATCTGCCTCGCTGTAAGTCTCGCTCTTTTCCGAATCTTGTTTCTTCATTTCAACCTCTCTCAAAACATTGTGCAGGCCATTTTCCTCCTCAACCGGGTTATTTTCATCACCCCCAACAGGATTTTCTTCCTCCTTTGAAGTAATGCTTAATCTATCAATGTTTCTAGATGCCTCATTGCTTAGATCTAGGTCTTCCTGGAAGTCATACTGTTGCTGTTTTTCCAATGCAATAATCCTCTCCCTTTCCAAATCTCTTTCATGTACACGCTCCTCACCGGTGGCTTCGTTGAGAAGTGTCATATTTGAACAATGAAGCAATTCTGCCACCAATTCACAGATTTTGAATCTCTCAAATCCAAGTGGTTCAATCTTTCCAAACGGGGTCTCAAGATCAGGGGACTTCGTGCTCTTCAACAATGTCGTGAATTGAGGAATCTTCTTTTGAAAGATTCTAAGCAGATGATTCAAACAAATAGCGTCTCTGGAGGTTGGTGGATGTGATTCGATAGTAATGCACAAGACTGGATCCACATCATAATCCGAGTTGTTCTTTCTGATGATCTCGATAATGATCCCAACTCCATTTCCCAAACTAGAACCACCAGCCAGCATTAGATCTGACAACCTTTCCATGATTGGCTCGGAGACAAGTTGTCTGGTCAATTCATTAGGACCAATAGTAGAGTTATCAGTGTTGGAGTTTGCACTTATCGTGATAAATGCCTTCAAAAAGTCACCAGCAGCAGTCTGAATACCAGAATTCACAGAAGGATCCAAGAACTCTATCAGCTTTGGGATCAAGTCTTGCTCCTTCAACAAGTACACTATTCCAGTTGGATTTGTTGCTTTATCAGTACTGATGACCTTCAATAGGAAATCCATCAATGGAGGGTTGTCGATGTGTTTCAAAAATCTATCAACAAGGTTATCTTGATACAGCAAGAAGTTCAACATTTCATCAATCTTCATATCAAGCAGGTGCTCGTTGATCTTCATGAAATAAGTTGAGAGGATCATTGAGAGAGGAGGGTCCATGTCAAGTATCTTCCACAACTTTTCCAAAATGTCAGCGTTATCCATGAATGAGTCAGTCAAGGACCATGCCTCAGCTGACAGAATCTCAGCAGCGACTTGTGCTCTTCTCGAATGCTCTTCTTCAGGTGTTTCTCTTTCCTCGAATTGGTTGAACTCTTCGGATTCTGAGCGGGTCATACCTTGTCCTTCATTCGGACTATCATTTGGTGTAGGTAGTGCAGCACTTTCCGCCAGTATGAGATTCACCAATGCCTCCAGAACATCACGATGCTTCAAATACTCTATCAGTTTTGTGTTTGAGGCCAGAATCTCCTCAAGTAGTTCCGGCTCGTCTAGAAGATCATTCAGAATGGTGATATTTGGGGTGTACTTGTCACCCTTACGGGAACCCAAATTGTCTTCATCGTGGGAAAACTTGAAGTCAAAGTCGTTGGAGGAGTCATCAGAATCACTTGAGGAGGAAGAATCACTCCTCTGGAGCTCTTGCTGTGGTTCAGAGCCCTCTTCAGTATCCTGTGCCTCTTTTGCCTTCTGTACAAAGCTCTTCTTCAAAAGGGCATTTATGGGCGACACCTGTTCGTAATCTTGGCTGAGTCGCCAGAAGTTATTTGCCATGATTCCTCTCTGTAGATGCAAAGGACAATGCGGTGATGATATATATATATATGATTCCGTGGTTCTCAATGGGCAAGTTTCGTCGGAGCTTCTATTGATCCGGTACAGTTCCTGGCAAAAGGGGTCACCTGACAACGGAATCGGGAGCAAATCAAGACTGGCAGTTCAATGGAACAAGTAGAATTCTCTATCAACAAGGTAAGAATGCAGAGACGCCGTTAAATGTGTTGATTGAGCGTCTGGAAGTGGGTGGGTGAACTGTAACAAATTTTGAACTAATGTCCACTGCCTGAGAAGCCTCAACGAAGTCTGACTAATTTTTAGCAAGCGGGGGTGGGGTATCAAACTTCCTTGCGCAACAAAGCAGAGAGTATCCAATGCGATACAGTGTGTTCAGCGATCGCTTCCAATGGCCTTATAGAGCCCTCGTGCGACGCTCCTGTGGGTGATTTGCGTGATTGGCTATGCTATTGTTAGTGTTTTCGTTTGTTGAAATTCGTCGTTTTTTTTTGCAAGCGAAATTGCTGAAGTGTCCGAACCGACGAGAATTCGATTGTGAGTTCTCGATTGGTTACTACTTTACTACTGACAACAGTAGAAGAGAAGTAAAGTAACTACTACAATTTATCAGTGAGCGACACTTCCATTCTTATTCACTCATCTATCAGTCAATGTTTCTATTTCCGCCCCAAAGATTGGACTACCGAGACCATCTTGTCGAACGGTGGGATGATCCCGGAGTTTTTGTAGTCGTTGTTGTCGTTCTCAAAGGCTATTTGCACTTTGTTCTTGATGTAGTCTGCGTCGAATGTGGACACAATCTTCTTTAGGAAAAGCATGATGTCTAGCTGGAACTCATTGTAAAATCTAATGTAGTAGCTGATTGCCTTCAGTAGGATGTCGAGCATCTGGTCAAGAGTGATGTCAATACCTCCATTCGGGTTGAATTGGTTGACCTTCTGGAACTGCTTATCGAAAGATCCCAATCTCCAGAGCTCGAGCAACTTGAGAGACGCGACGATGTCAAACTTGGCACTTGTCGATGTTCTCAATGCTGCAATAGCGTTCTTGTAATAGGCTGAACGGTAAGCTGTGAGACCAATCAACTCCCATTCAAGTGCACTGTGTTTCAACTGCTTCTGTGCAGCAAGCTCATTAGAGACAATCAGAACCACTCTGAGATCCTCGTACAAGATCAGGAACAAGTCATCAAGCCATTTCTCACACAGTCTCTTGGTTTTAAATTCACGCTCAGAAGCTACTTGCTCTGACTTCAGGGAAATAGTCGACACATTCATCTTGTACTCCTCGTCCATTATGAACACCTCCGATCTTCTCTTCAGGAGACCATCCCAGCCAACCTTACTGATAATGAGGATTAACAACTCATAGGCCTTTCCATATGTACTTCTCACTGGACTTTTATTGATTCGAAGCAATGCTGGATCAACGGCTTGGACCTCAAAGCGTGAAGAAAACCTTATGAGGTTCTCTGACCCAGGACCAAAAACTTGGACGGGATCGTTTGACCAGACAAAGTCCACTTTTCCTTCGGTTGGCTCTGGAAACTCCTCCTCATCGGATTGATTGAGAGAAACCAGGTCCTTTGGTCTCTCATTGTACATTGGAGCTGAGTTCAACGAGATCAATGCACCAGATATATCATCATTAAGAATCTGACATTTGACAAGATAGTACCACGTTTGGAAGCTAATCGGATTAGAACGCACAGATCTCAATGCAACCTCGTAAGCGAGCTTTGGATTGTTCTTAGCGAGTAGAAATTCTACCTGTTCGTTCAGGAGAAGTGAGTCCCTTGGATTGCTTTTGATGGCAGCATGAAGTCTTTTGATAGCTTTTATCTCGTTGTTGTTCTGCAGCAATAGTCTGATTACTATGAATTCATAGTTTGGGTCCGACTTGGCTTCAATGAGCCCAATGGCAAATTCATAGAGACCTGAGAGTTCGATCACCTTGAACAACGCATCGAGAAGATAGTTTTCCCTGTTGCTAGGTCTTTGAAAAGTTGGTCCGGCCCCTAGTTGATACCCTCTGTCGAGAAACTGGACAAACTTTGCAATTATAGTCTTTGCCATGACCGTGGAGTGGAATGGGGCTTTTTCAACTAGACCAGGCATTTTGCGTTCCAGATCTTCGTTGATCATAATGGATCTGACCATGGCACTGACAAACACTTCATCCCAAAGGGAGTCGCTGACTTCATTGAGAATTTTCTTACTTCTGTCAGCAGGGATGAACTGTAGCTGAGCAGGTGTTGGTACCTTGGTAGGGAGCTCGACTCGTATTCTAACATCGGCGCGCGTGAAGGCATTGAAGGAACAGTAGGTGAAGATGCTTGGATGTTTCAAGCTGGATGAGGTTTGGTTTAGATTGAGAGTGGTGATGTATCCAATGGGGGTGGTTGGAGAGGAAACATCTAGACCGGTGATGAAGTGATATTCGCCTTGTTCCTTATAGGTGTGTCTGTTGAATCTTGAGATGTGAACCAGATCGGGTGGACCCAATTCTCTAAAAGATGGAAGAGCAGCTGTTCTGGCGCCAATTGAGCTTCCGAAGACAGCCTCAGAGATCCTAGAAAGACTGTTAGTAACCGGTACATCAGCAATAACTGGCGAGAAGCTTTGCCACGTAGTACTTACGTAGGAACAATGACCACTGGTCTGTCTATATGGGAACGGCGTCCATTCCTCTTCTTTGGAGACAAGGACCCGGACGTAAATGACGCAGTGTGTGCGTGCTGAGCAGCCTGTGTCCCATTGGACGTGCTCTCACTATTTCTGGTGCTCATGCCGGTCTGTGGTACGATGAGACTAGTCCCTTTTCCTCTTGTTATCCCCCGGACAAAGTTGATCCCTTTACCAGTCCCACAAACGAACCAGAAATAGAGAATGGTGGCTGACTCAGCTGGTTTTCTTCAATTTTTGTGTTTTCTTTCTTCACTTTTAACGAGGAAAGAGGAAGGGCGCTGGAGAAAACAAAGCGAGGCGCCGACGATGAGCACGCAGTTGGAGACGGAGCTCGAGCGGAAACGGCTGGCGGTGCTCGCATCGCTCAAGAAGAACCGGTCCGTGTCGCACTCACCGCAAACACAGGCACCGCAGCTCCAAGTTTCACTGGACGGACAGGCTGGTTCCTCCACGGCGGCTCCTCAAAAGGTAAGTAACGAAGGAGAGAACGAGTCAGGGGAGTCTGCTGAAGGTGCGGCAGATGGTGTAGTGCTTCCCAATATGGAGACCTTGCTGGATGCAGTTCTCGATCTAAGAAGGTTGGGCTACTCGTTCGACACGATAGTTCAAGAATCTGGTGTCAGTAGGCGCTTCCTCGAGATGTGCTACGGTCACTGGGAGTTCCCTATAGTGAAGGAGCCCTCACCACCACCACAGACAGTATCGGTATCTATGGTGAGTTCTACTTCTTCGGCATCCCTTTCGAAGAAGACTACCGAGAGCCGCTATGCTTCTCCGGCTCTGAACAACAGACCCAAGTTTAACAACAAGTATGTTAGGGAGTCTGAGCGTCCAGAGTGGTTGAGCAATCTAGTATTCTCACTGGAGTCTTCTGATGGGGAGTCTGAGTCCGAGGAGGAATCAGAAGTGGAGCCTGATGGTACGATAGTGGAGGAGGAGTCTTCTGTCGTCACCGAGACGACTGTACGAGCTGTGGTCCCTTCGAATCACGAGTCTTCAAAGAGACCAGCTAGTGCTGATGCTCATGATGACAATGTGAAAAAGCGTAAGATGAGTGTGGACATTGAAGATTCTTTGAGAGAAATAACGACCCAGAAACAGCAACTCACTCTGAAGACTGATCTACTGAGTAAGAAGATTAAGAAACTGGAGTCCAATGGAACACAGTATGAACAACAACTGAAGAAGAAGACAAGCAGTATCACTTCACTTGAGTCACAGATATCACGGCTAGAGAAAGAGCTTCTGAATGCACGGGAGAAACTAGCATCAGAGATTGAGGAGAAGAAGGGTTTACAGAAGGCGAGAGAAGAGTATGAATTATCGAAGGAATCACTTGCCAACGGACTTATAGAGCTAGAGACCCTTGATGCGGCTGAGGTCAAACTTCGAGGAGGACAGAGTGCGAAGAAGAAAGCCTCCCAGAGGACACCCACCCAGACGTCCAAACCAACCGAACTCCCTAAAGTGCATGCCAGTGAAGAAGAAAGCGAGCAGCCGGAAGGCTTAGTGTCAGGTGAGACTATTCACAAAATTCCAAAGGTAATCCTGCCCATCCATCAGATAAGGACTTGAGGTTTCTGAGTCTGTTCACGAACCATCATTCCTTTTCTGAGAAGGTTTATGGATCTAGCATTGAACTTACTAACACTACCGTATAGGCTGAGGAACAGGCTTTCATACCGTATCGTTCCTATGGATTCATTAAAAAATCGACTAAAGTGGTACCCCTGTCACAAGAGGACAATGGCCAGTTATGCCCCATTGAACTTGTGAATGGTATTTGCACAGATAAGAACTGCAAATTTCGTCATCTTGGTCAGAGGTGACATTACATAGATTCAATTGCATTATGTCAACGACTAGAAACTACGCGTAGGAAGAGCACACATATACCTTATTAATATTCCTATTTGTAGTCACCTGGAACTGGGTATTGGGAAGCCCAAGCGACAACTTCTTCATCAAGAGCCTTGACCTCAGCAGATTCATCCGCCAACTTCTTGAAGTCGTTCAATAGTGCTCTGGCATCGTCACCCTTAGCCTTCGACTTCAAGTCCAATGCAATAGCGGTAGCTCTGTCAATGAACTCAACAACTTGGTCGAACTCCTTCTTCTCGAAACCACGGGTGGTCATAGCTGGAGTACCAACTCTCAGACCAGATGGGAAGAGAGCAGACTTGTCACCTGGGATTGTATTCTTGTTGGCAGCAATGTTAGCTCTCTCTAAGACGGCCTCGAGTCTGGCACCATCGATACCCTTTGATCTCAAATCCAGAAGAATCAAGTGCGTGTCAGTACCGTTGGAGACTAAGTCGTAACCCTTTGCCTTCAGCGCGTCAGCGAAGTAGGCTGCGTTCTCCACAACCTTCTGCTGGTATTCCTTGTATTCTGGAGATTGTGCCTGCTTCAATGCGACAGCTAGAGCAGAAATAGTGTGGTTGTGTGGCCCACCTTGGTGAGCTGGGAAGACAGAGAAGTTGATCTTCTTCTCAAGGTCATAGTGGATCTCCTTACCCTTCTTGGTGGTCTTTCTCAAACCCTTTCTGAAGAAAATCATGGCACCTCTTGGACCTCTTAGAGACTTATGGGTAGTGGTGGTGACGATGTCAGAGAATGGGAATGGGGATTGGGTGACACCAGCAGAGACAAGGCCAGAAATATGCGCCATATCTGAGAGAACATAAGCTCCAACCTTGTCGGCAATCTTCTTGATTCTCTCGTAGTCAATGACTCTGGAGTAGGCTGAAGCACCAGCAACAATGATCTTTGGTCTGAAAAGCTCAGCAGTGTTCTCCAAGGCGTCGTAGTCAATGATACCAGTCTTCTCGTCCAGTCTGTAAGGGACAGTCTGGAAGTACTTGGAAATGTAGGAAATTTTAGTGGAAGGAGTCTGGTATCCGTGAGACAAATGACCACCATGAGGTAGATCTAGACCCATAAGTCTGTCACCGACGTTGAGGACTGCAGAGTATGCGTACAAGTTAGCTGGTGCACCTGATAGTGGTTGGACATTGACACCCCATAGTTCAGGGTCCAGCCCGAAAGCTTCCAAAGCACGTTTCTGACATAGAGACTCTGCTTCATCAATGAATTCGTTACCACCGTAGTATCTCTCTCCTGGGTATCCCTCGGAGTACTTGTTCTGCATCTCAGAGCCTAAAAGATCCATAACTGCCTTGGAGGTGAAGTTCTCTGATGGGATCAATGTGATGGAGGATTTCTGTCTCTGTCTCTCCTTTCTCAGGATCTCAGCCATCTCAGGGTCAATCTCGCTGACGGATTTGGACAGGAGCTCCTGGGACTTGGTGGAGACGGCATAGCTTCTCTGTTGAACTACTGTCAGTATTGTTGCTCATCGAAGGTGTGTGATGAGGTTGGATCATACGCACGTTGAAGCATCTTGAAAGCCTCTGAACAGAGGAAACAGAACGCAGTTGGGAGCGTAGCATTGTAGCTAATTGAGTTAGTGTGATAGCTGAATCGAGGGGCAAAGAAGACTCAGGATATCTCGAAGACCGGCCAGTTTTCCATTCAGCGTCAGTGTTGTTCGGGATCTGTGTAAAAAAAAAGCTTAGTCATGCAGTCTGACTCCGGCGGAGACTCTGATCCACAACCGAGTCAACACCACATTGACTCGTTACAAGACAAAGAACTACAAAAGATCAACAAAGATGCACGATAGTGTTTTTAGTAAATCCTGGTGCTAATTAGTGTCCCTTCAATTTGAACCTCTTTCCACAACGTCTTAGAGTGGATTTGTGTAACTCTGTATGCTTAGAATGAGGGTGGACTACTTCTGAGATCGCCTCAACAAGCCCGTCGATACCCATCCGGTTATCCTTCTCTATTACCAAAGTCCGATGGACTCTTCTCCAACACTCTTCGGGGTATCCCTTTCTCACTGAATCTTCGGAAACGATGAATTCTTTGAATTCAGGGTCCGATTCCTTCGCTGTTTTCCATGGAAATTTCATGTTAAGCATACTGTACAGCAAGACAGCCAGCGACCAGACATCATTAGCTTCGCTGTCGTATTGGAGCTGCTTGAAGGCCTCGGGAGAAGTAAGTGCTTCAGTCCCTGCAATACCCGATGCGAGAATTCTCTTTGGACCAAAAACAAAGGCCGAACCAAAATCGATAATCTTGATTGTTCCCGTTCTATCCAGCATCATGTTTTCCATCTTAAGATCTCTATGTGCGACGTAGTGATGATGCAGGAACTGAACACCTTCACAAACCTGTCTGAAGAAGCACAGGATCTCCTCTTCTTGTGGTTTGACCTGTTGCATCACTTTCAGGAAGTTGTACGGTGCGTACTCGATGACTATTTGATGTGAAGACAAACCACCAACAAACTTGTATGCCTTCAAAATATTAACGTGGTCCTCGTTGATGTTTTGCATAATCTCAAACTCTTTGAAGCATCGCACCCTGTAATCTTCTCTAGATTCGAATAACTCCTTTGCGTGGAACGTTTTCACTGCGAAGTAACTGTCGGTTTGTTTCTTGTAGTATAGTTCAACCTTACCCGAGATTCCTGTCCCAAGTACTTCAACCTTTTTCCCAAATGTTGAAGCACCAAAGGAAGACACTATAGAAGATGTTGTTGAACTTCTTGACCTTATACTTGAAGCATCTGAATCGCTTGCGGAGTCAGTATTCTTATCCTTTGCTTTCCCTCTTCCGAAGAATGACTTGAATCCGGACGGTTTTCTAGCCAATGAAGCTGACATTTCGCACTAAGAGCCTTCTGACCACTGAATATGATACTAAGTGTGTTATATAACAGCTGGCATAAGTGAAACAGATGAAGTGTACCTTGCGAATGTGACAAAGTCCAACGGGACTAATTGTGGCAGACGACCGTAAAACTCCGAAATCCGCGATAACGCTTTCTCTGCATAATTTGCCCTCGGGTTTGACATGTCTTTGCAATTCCAGAGCGAGTTCCGACCTCAATGTTAATTACCCGATTAGGAAAAAGGTAAACATCTGTTACCTTGTGGAAACAAACAAACAATTGCACAGAATTTTACTCTGCACCAAAAGCTAATTTTTATGAGTTAGTCCCTTTCTTCACACAAAAAGGCTTAGTTTGGTCTGATCAGCCTTCGAAGAATCTTGATATCCTGCTAGATTACTGGTAACTGGTTGATCTGAACAGTGATCTTCCCTCTGTTGCACTTCAATCTTAACCTAGTTAATCAATTTTTGAGGATTTCATCGTTGGCGACCAATCATTGATAAAGAAAAGAGAGAGAGAGAGAGAGAGAGAAAGCATTTGACACTCATTCAACTCGCTCGACAAAATAGACAGTCATGGAAAGCTCCATGTACCGACGTCCCACGCGAGAGACCATTCTCACTGTGCTGCCGTCCATACTCATATGTGATACGACTGGTATTCTGGGAATGCTGCTGTACAAGAACAACAAAGATGTTCTTATAAGGAGCGACTCCCTACTTGCTTTATCAATCACCTGCTTTATTGTCAGTTTGTGTTTTCCCTTCAGTCTCAACAGAAGCACTTATACTGGTGTCTGCATCACCTCCATTCTGTTGGTTTCAGGTTCATCTATGCTAGGAGCTGGTCTCTGCTATTTGAACTTGTCCCTCATTCCAAACAACTTTGCATCACTTCAGAATATGGAGCTGTTCCAGTCATTCAACAGTCTTTACTTGGTGTCACTGGTGACCATTGGCCTATCTCTTGGATACTCCAGCAAGTGTTTCCGCCTGGAGCTGGAAACCGAGCAGTTAGCATTCAGTTCTGACGAGGAAACACAGAGCTCTTACAATGACAAGCACATCGAGAGAAAGCACACTGTTACGAATCTCGTTACTTTGAAGGCCTCTGCAGCTACCCTGGTGGACAAGCTCTCTGATGGCGCTGGCATACACAGTTCGTTTGAACACAATGTTCGTCCGAGATCGAACACCAAAATCATTCCACCACCAGACAGACAGAATTTGTTTGTGGATGCCACAAGACAAAGACATCATCACTTCTCTCCTGCTAGACTCTCCGTTATTACGCAGTCCAATCCATCTACCGATGCTCAGAGCATATCCAGAAGAATGTCTGACGGTAACTGTGACCCACTGTATCCGGCCACAACACCAATATTACACAAGATCTCTGATATGAGACATTCTGAGGAACTGCTGGTTGAAAGAGACGCAATCAAAAGAATCCCAAGTGTTCTGCTACCTCCGCATCTGAGACCGCAGGAAGAGAGCACGTTTTCCGGGTTCGGCAAGGGCAGAGACTCACTAGAACTTGGACCACCGGTCGACCTACTCTCAAAAGAGAAGATGCTTCAACATTCACAGACCTTCAGAGATTTTCGCCGTGAGAGTATACCTGAGGAGCGAATTGTTCAACAGATACCCAGATCTTCAACAGTTGAGGAAGTTTTTCCCTACATGAAGAGACCAAAGAACAAGCCTCATGGACTCCGTACAATTTCGCTCGAAGATTGGAATCAGAGACGTGAATCAATTGATGAGGAGCATCGCCTGTCCAATGTTTCAGATGTGTTCAAACCAATGGACCTACCTCTTGTTGAACCAAGTCTTGGTGTGATACCAACCTCTCCTTGCAAAGCTGCTGCGAATCACCAGCTTGATTGTTCTTCGATTTTGAATGAGCAGACAGTGGAAGGGGACCAAGAGAAGGACAACTCTACTGAAGAAGCCTTGAAGTACGTTGAGAATGTGAGCAAGACGGAAGGCGATGATTTCTATGAAGGAGGAATCGACCAGAGTTACTCAACCTTGTATCTTGACGAGTTGTACAACGAGCAGGCAAGTGTGAGTCGGACGAAGACGCATTCACCGCAGAAATCATTGTCATTGTCCCTTTATAGAGCGCACAGTCACAAGAGCTCGGTCAATTCCTTCACATTCAAGTCATTCAATGGGTCGGTACCAACGTCCCCAAGAAAGAAGTCCAGATCGAACAAGACGTCACCGAAGAAGAGTCGGATTAAGAATTTGTCGCTCTCAAGCATTGTGTTCAGGGACTTTGAGGATGAAACACTGCCGAACTTCTCGTATGTGCATGAACTGCAGAATTCTCCTTCAAAGAGAAGACAATCATCGGCACTTACTGAGACTACTGCACCTGCACCTGCTGCCACGACACCTGTTAAGAAGGCTACAGTGGATCCCGAGCAGAGAGAAAGCCCTAAGACCCCTGAGTCCCACAATTCCAAGAACTCCTTCCCTAATGAGGTTATTGGACAGTACGACAGAGAGAAGTGGAAGACCCTGGAGAGGTTGAATATGGTGGAGAGTCCCACCAGAGTTTAGATAACGAGCATAATCGACGCATTTTTTTGAATATTGATGTAATAGTGAGGAGAATAGTAAACCAGTAGATCTAATTGGCCGTTGGTACTAATTACAATTGTTAGTTAAAATTGTTAATTGTTGATGAGGTACTAAATATTTAAACTGTGGGTTGGAAAGCAGCTTCTCTTTTTTTGAGAATTTCCTTTATCAGTGAAAAACTCGACACGACAACGCACCAGCTCCAGTACAATTTGCCGCCGCCACCAAAAAGACAACGAACAATGCCGCCGAAGCTCGTGGACAATCCCGTCGTGAGGGACTCGCAGCTGCTCAAGCCGCGGCTCCTGACCCAGCGCCCATACGTCTTCCCCTTCATAGCGCTCTACCCGGCCTTCTTCCAGATCTACTTCACTCAATATGACCAGTACATCGGAGGCCAGGAGTGGACCTTCGTCTACCTGGGCACCATCATCTCCCTCCAGGCGCTGCTCATCCTCATGCCGCACTGGAGCGTCGACATCGATGCCCTCTTCAACTACGTCAAGATTGACAGTCTCGAGGAGGCAACCCACATTCTGATCCACACTACTAAGAACAACGGTGCCAGCGCCATCACCGCCATCAGCCGTGACAAGTACCCAGATGAGATCCAGACCTCCTTCCTCTTCCAGAAGAGACGCTTTATCTACCACGATGACATCCAGCAGTTCAGTCCTCCTATCTTCACCGTCGACCAGGAGCCTTTGTTGAGCGTTTACCAGCAATCAAAGGGTATCACCGGCGACTTGTCCAAGATGCAACGTCTATACGGCAAGAACTTCTTCGACATCCCGGTTCCTACCTTTGGCGAGCTGTTTATCGAGCACGCAACCGCTCCATTCTTCGTCTTCCAGGTCTTCTGTGTCGGTCTATGGCTGTTTGATGAGTTCTGGTATTATTCCCTCTTCACTTTGTTCATGCTTGTCTCCTTCGAGTGTACCTCTGTCTTCCAGCGCCGTTCTACCATGAGTGAGTTCAGAACCATGGGTGTCAAGCCTTTCTCTATCTACGCTCACAGAAGCGGCCAATGGGTCCAGATTGAGACTACTGAGCTGCTACCAGGTGACTTGGTCTCTGTTACTCGTACCGGTGACGAGTCGGCAATGCCTTGTGACTTGATCTTGACTGATGGTTCCGCCATTGTCAACGAGGCCATGTTGTCTGGTGAATCTACTCCACTGTTGAAAGAGTCCATCAAGTTGAGACCTGGTCATGAGAAATTGGAGCTTGAAGGTCTAGATAAGAACTCCGTTCTGCACGGTGGTACCAAGGCCTTACAAGTCACTCCACCAGCCGACCCGATTATTGAGGCTGCTCCAGATAATGGTGCTCATGCGGTTGTTGTCAAGACTGGTTTCGAGACTTCCCAAGGTTCTTTGGTCCGTGTCATGATCTTCTCCGCTGAGCGTGTTTCCGTTGGTAACTACGAATCCTTTTTCTTCATCCTGTTCCTGTTGGTCTTCGCCATTGCCGCTTCCTGGTATGTCTGGGTTGAAGGTACCAAGATGGGTCGTATCCAGAACAAGTTGATTCTTGACTGTATCCTGATTATCACTTCTGTTGTTCCACCCGAACTACCAATGGAGTTGACCATGGCCGTCAACACTTCTTTGGCTGCCCTAGGAAAGTTCTACATTTACTGTACCGAACCTTTCCGTATCCCATTGGCTGGTAGAATTGATGTTTGTTGCTTTGACAAGACTGGTACTTTGACTGGTGAAGATCTAGTCTTTGAAGGTCTTGCTGGATTTGGTGACTCCATTCGTCATTTGGCTAAACCTTCTGAAGCTCCAGAGATCACAAACCATGTCTTGGGATCTGCTCATGCTTTGGTTAAGCTTGATGATGGTGAGGTTGTTGGTGACCCAATGGAGAAAGCTACTTTGGAAGCTGTTGGTTACACCATCGACTCCAAGGATGTGGTCTCCAGAGAAGTTGACGGAAAGACTGAGAAGATTAGAATCTTGCGTCGTTTCCAGTTCTCCTCTGCTTTGAAGAGATCTGCCACCATTTCCTCTATTGGTGCAAAGACTTTGGTTTCTGTTAAGGGTGCTCCTGAGACGATTTCAAAGAGACTGCACACTGTCCCTGAAAACTATGATGATATTTACAAGTCCTTTACCCGTTCTGGTTCCCGTGTTCTAGCTTTGGCTTACAAAACCCTAGAGGACAACATCAAACCAGCAAGAGTGAACAAGATTGAACGTGAAGACATCGAGAAAGATCTGGAGTTTGCTGGTTTCATTGTTTTCCACTGTCCTCTGAAAGATGATGCTATCGAGACTATTGAGATGTTGAATGAATCTTCCCACCGTTCCATCATGATCACTGGTGATAACCCATTGACTGCCGTCCATGTTGCAAAGGAAGTCAAGATTGTTGAGCGTGAAACTTTGATTCTTGATGCCTCTCCAGAAGAAATCACTTCAGAACATGACCTGGTCTGGAGAAACGTTGACGAGACAAAGATCATTCCTGTCCATGCTAAAGATGCGATTGATGAATCTTTCTTCAAGACCAATGATATTGCTATTACCGGTTACGCTCTCTCCAAGTTGATGGACCATCCAAAACTTCATGAATTGATCAAACACACCTGGGTCTTTGCTCGTGTCTCTCCAGCTCAGAAGGAATTCATCTTGACCACTTTCAAGCATCTCGGATACAACACTCTGATGTGTGGTGATGGTACTAATGATGTCGGAGCTTTGAAGCAAGCCCATGTCGGTGTTGCCTTGTTGAATGGTACCGAAGAAGGTATGAAGAAGATTGCCGAACAGAGAAAGATTGACGCCACTGTGAAGATTTACGAGAAGCAATGTGAGTTCTTTGAGAGATGGAACAAGCCTCGTCCTCCTGCCCCACTACCAATTGCCCACCTCTACCCACCTGGTCCATCTAATCCAAACTATTTGAAGGCTTTGGAGAAGCAAGGAATTGAAGTCACCGATGAGATTGAAAAGCTAGTCGCTGAGGCTGACAGCACCCCTGCTGTTAACCCAACTGGCCAATCCCCATCCAATGATCAATCCAATATGGCTGATAAGCTGATGAGTGCTATGAACCAAATGGAGGAGGAGAATGAAACTCCAACCTTGAAACTTGGTGATGCCTCTGTTGCTGCCCCATTCACTTCCAAGCTTGCCAATGTCTCTACTGTCACAAACATCATCCGTCAAGGTCGTTGTGCTCTGGTCTCTACTATCCAGATGTACAAGATTCTAGCCTTGAACTGTTTGATTAGTGCTTACTCATACTCTGTTATCTTTTTGGCTGGTGTCAAATTTGGTGATGGTCAAGCAACTGTCTCTGGTTTGATGATCTCTGTGTGTTTCTTGAGTATCTCCAAGGGTACTCCAATCCAGAAGCTTTCCAAGCAGAGACCTCAGAATGGTATCTTCAACATCTACATCATGGGATCCATCCTGGGTCAATTTGCCGTTCACATTGCCACTTTGATTTACATCACTGCTGAGATCTACAGGCTAGAACCAAGAGAGCCACAAGTCGATCTTGAGAAGGAATTCAAGCCGTCGCTGCTCAACACTGGTATCTTCTTGTTGCAATTGGCCCAACAGGTTTCCACTTTCGCCGTGAACTACCAAGGTAAGCCATTTAAGGAGAGCATCAAGGACAACAAGGGAATGTACTACGGTTTACTTGGTGTTTCCGCTCTAGCTTTCGCTGGTTCTACTGAGTTCTTCCCTGAGTTGAACGAGGCTATGAAGTTCGTTCCAATGACTTCGGACTTCAAGTTCAAGTTGACTACAACTTTGATCCTTGACCTGGGTGTTTCATGGGGAATTGAGTTGGTGTTGAAGTATTTCTTCATGGATGACAAACCAGCTGACATTGCTCTACGTGACTTCTAGATGAATTACTATTATTGGGGGTCCCCTTCTAAAGAGGGATGAATTGACGGGTGACTGTCGTTATAGATGTACATTTCTACAGAAACAATTTCTCCTTTTGTTTCCCTGTTTATTTAGGATGAATTCATATTTCAGTGAGTTTCTCATTCTGTAGCCTAGTCTTGAGCTTAGCCTTGAACTCATTTACATCGAAGTCTTTCCATCTCAGAACAGAAGCATTCTTACCGGTAAAGAGCTTGAAGTCCTGTGGGAACTCACTGGATAGTTTGGCTAGCAGGTCATGTGCCTCTTTTTCAGCCAATGTATTGGTCAGAGATAGACTTCTGGCAATTCTCTCGGTGAGACTGGTGACTGAATGAGGCTGGTCCGAGCGCAAAGATGCCAGAATATCCAGAACTTGGCCCAGCTTGTCATACAAGTATTTGTCGTACTTCGCTTCAGGAGATATTTGATTCTCAAGCCTCGACTTCTGCTTCTGTTTGATTCTCTGTAGTAGAGAGATTTTCCGTGTCGGTTCAGTCTTCTGTTTCTTTGCAGTGTCTTTCTGTAGAATCTCTGTCTTAGTTCTCTTGCTTCCTCCCATTGGCTTTCGAAGATCCTCTACTGGAAGTTTTGACTTTTCCAGTTGAGGCACCTCATACCAAGAGTCCTTGTTCTCAGCGTACCACTGGTCAACTTTCTGATTGAAGAGCTCAACTCTTTTTGTTATCATTTGAAAAGTGAGCTGGTCTTTCATAAATTCAACATCAACAAGAATATTGCCATTGTTGTCAACTTTCAATCTGGCAAAGTCAGGCCAAAGATATGCTATCTGAAGCAGTACCTTAAGCTCGACTGGTGATTTGGTGAGATTCTTGATCTGGGGAATCAGAGTATGAAGGTTAATATCAGCAGTACGATTGGCCACATTTAATATCAGGACATTATCAAAGGCCTGGAACACTTTCTTGATATCACTCAGATGTTTCAGGAGATCTTGTCTTGCAACAAAGTTCCTCTTATTGTCAACGTCTCCCTGTGAGCCAGCTTGCAAAGTTTCATCGATTTCTTTCAAGATCTCAGGGTACCATTTCTCTGAAACATCACGATGTGCCTTAACTCTGTTATAGAAGAGCGATTTGGCAACAGTTTCTCCGAACTTTGGTTTGAATTGGAAACCAACCTTCTGGGCCCTTAGCTTGTCTCTTTCATCGCGTTCTTTCAGTAGTTCTCTACTGAGTTTGAAAGGTTCGAGCTTAGAAGTCAGTTTCACATTTTGAAAGTATGGTATTGATAACCGTGAGTGCCTTTTGGGCATGACGACCTTATGTATGCTTGATATGCAAACACCCTGGGTCAAATACTCCAGCGTTTGACCCACATTACAGAGTATTGTCTGAGGTACTGGTGATGCTGGTAGCCAATGGCCGTAGATATCCTGAACCTGGAGTGATTCCTCTCTCAATGTAGGTTGGAACAGAAATGTCAGGAAGTCTGAGTCTTTATGAGGACCACAACCCTGGTCAGTGATGATTTTAGCTTTATTCTGTAGTTCTACCTTGGATGGATAGTGGATCGCCTTCATTTTTGCGAACTGATTTTGTGGGTTGTTGAAATCGATGTATCTTTCTGCTTCGTAGTTACTCACTTGCAATGTGTCAAAGATGGCTCTTGTGATGATAATCGACAAGACGTTCATCGCCTCAAAGAAGTTCGTAATTGATCTCTTGAAATATGGAAGAGACCTCTCTGATGGATATTGGTTTGGTCCTATCAGATTGTCGTAGAGCGATTGTGTACCTGTGTTTAACTGTTCTAAAGAGCAGAAGTCGATCTGTTCCCTCCAGTCGATGTGACCACCAGTGTTCTCCTTCTCAAGGCCATTGTATCCCAAAAAATGCTTTGAATTCAGCATTTCTATCTGATTCTTCTCGGTATCTGGTAGCTTGAAGAAAGCATCCACCTCTTGAGTGACAGACTTCACAATGTTTTCATCTAAGTATTCATCGTAGTTGGTGATGTAGAAGTAACCATAGTCAATTAGAGCATGCTTCAAGTCCTCGAGCAACTTATCCCTATTAGTATTGAGAAGGCGCAAGTCTATCTGTGGTATGGAGCGACCTTCCAACATTTCCCGGCGAATCAAACGTATAGAATGGGTATAGAGAGTGAGATATGTCCCGTAACAGTACAGATGTTATGGTGATACTCCTAAAGAGGTAAATACCGAGGGTAATATCACATGATCATACCGGAAATAAGCGCATTGAATTCCGGGTAACTTTTCACAAGGACTTCCGGAATATTCTCCGGCGCCGGGTAATGAATTTGCGCTGTTTTGCCTGTCGGTGCCGGCGACGCTGAAAAAATTCGAACACTTTCCACCACTTTTCGCTTTAAGAAGGCCTTTCTTTCCCTTCATCAAACACTCTTTGTGATTCATCAGCCATTAAGATGTTGTCCAACAACCTACGTAACTCCTTGCGTACCGTATGTGCTATTTGAGTGTGAATTGGGGGCTTTTTTTGGGGGGAGAGTCGTGGGGGGCTTCGAGATGGCAATGACTGTTACTCATCTCTCTCTTCTGACTTCCGTCCAACCCCAGTTTCATAAGTCTCCTTTGAAAGACCATTCATACTAACATTTCACCAGTCCCGTCGTCTACCTACCCTATCCCGTTTCAACTCCAACGGTAAGGTCCAGGGCCAAGTCATTGGTATTGACTTGGGTACCACCAACTCTGCCGTTGCTGTGATGGAA
>JAJMFU010000032.1:0-135208 GCA_030574915.1 Komagataea wickerhamii
TCACTCTTGTGTTTGTGTCAGAACCCACAAAAAAAATTGTGGTAAAGAATCCTTAAGTTCCTTGTCCGCCTTCTTCAATCTTTCCAATGAACCCTCCAAACTTCCCTGGAATATCATGACTGGGTCGAAACGCTGCCTGATTAGAGGGCTGCAGCTCTCTCATTTCGAAAAGTACGAGAAACCATATAGCCCCTAGCTCATCAGCCACCTCCTCCGCCGCTCTGGCCTAACGGCTGCGATTAGTATCTACGGTTGAGTGGATCCTTCTGAAGTGATATGATTTCTAGAAACTAGTTACATACAAATCTCCTAGGTGGCTGTTTAGTTATGATTACCTCTGTATCTCTTCTTGCCGATGTCCAATGGGATGTAGCGGTACTTGATCATATGTTGAATCTGTCTTCTCATGGTGAGGAGGAAAAGTGTTATGAAGTAGATCAGAAGAATTGGCCAAAAGACAGGGACGTCAGTAATGGAGAAGAGCGTGAGGAACAGAGACAGTACTGTTGCAACAGTCGCACGGTACCAAAATTTGAACTCTGATAGTCTTCTGATGAAAGGTTTGAACTCTTCGGTGTTCTGACCTGCCTCGATAGACGATTCCTCTTCCTGCTGCTCTAATGACGGATCGAACTTCGGCTGTAAGAAGGCCAAAAAAAGGTTCAACAAGTAAATCGCCCACCCGTAGCAGATGATGTACCATGCTTGAGAAAAAATGATACGAGCAAAGAATGTGACCACCAACACGGCAAGTGCGGACCATCTGTAATGAACATGAGGAGTTATCTGATCGAGCTTTACCTGGTACGTGGCCTTGAGCCTATTGAACTGTTGGAGTACTGGGCTCGAGCTTTCGTCCAAAGGTACGTCGTCCATATTATTGAAACTGTTCATTGTAGATGAAGATGGGTGATCTCAACTGAAGCACCTTAGTTCTTGTTTCTCCTGGACTCGGAGCTGGAAGTTGTTCGTGTTTTTGTTCGTGTTTTGTTTTCTTTTAACGTGTTTTTTTTTTGTTTTTTTGGTTTTTCCAGTGCGTACCAAGATCCAGAGATCAAGCAATGCCGTTCACTAATGATTCGAAACATCTATTTCGTGAGCCAATAATATGCAGGATATGTATCTTTTGAATCTTTGTAAAGATCGATTGTTTATGTACTAGGTGGTGTATAGTCTATAAACGCTTCCCAATAAGTTTCGCAGCAAGAATGACAAGTGGATGAATCTTTCTATCCGCAGACTCGAAGTCTTGAGGTTTCAGGGAATCAGTATGCTTCATTATATTGTCTAACTCTGCTCCCATCTTCTTTTTGAGCTCTTCATCGCTGGTCAGAATGATAGCATTCGTCTCCAGATCATAACTGTATGCCCTTTTGGTGTAATTAGAAGAGCCAATGATACTGATTGAAGGAGCTTTTTCGGTTGGTAGTTTAGCCCAGATCCCTTTTGCATGATACGACCATCCACCAGGTGTGTTCACGATGCCGCGTGACCACTCGCGCAAATCAATGGTCTTTTCCTTTCCTGTGCTATAGATGTCTTGTAAGAACTGTTTGGCAAGGTATAAATAGGCATCTGGTAGATATCTGGAAACTCCCTTTGACCGGTAGAAACCGTTCGCCACAGGTGAGGCTGTGATTACTGTCCCAGAAGATGACATATGAAGTAAGTGCTTCTTGATTTCTGGGAGCATGTTGAAGTAACCAGCAGTAAAAGTCCAGTCCATGGACGTGTCTTTAAGAAACTTGAGGACCTGCATTACAGACTGCTTCTCAGTTGAAAGATCAGGGGACAAAAGAGGAGTGAATTGGGACACTGGATAAACGAATGTCTTGGAGGATGACGAAGGACTGTGTAGGTTCCTAGTTCCCAAAAGATCTGAAAGAATCTTAGTAGAGCCCTGGAGAAATATATGGTGATTTCTCTTTGTGGGTTGGGGGACTGGGTTGTCTGAGGGCCATACCAGTTCAAATTGTGATGGCTGCAAGGAATGAACAAGTTTGTAACTGAGTAATGACACGGCTTTCTGGATTCTGAAGTGGTAGTCTGTGAATGACTTGGAGCGGAAGATATAGTACCTATCCTGACGATTTGTGAAGTAGTCAGTAGACAAGTTTGCACCAGAGAGCATCACTTCGTCATCAAACCCATAGATCTTCATGTGCTGTAAACCGAAGCCTTCATTGAATCTTTTTGGGACAACTTTCTTAGAGATTCCATGCAAGTGTGGGGTGTGATACATTCTTATATCAACTCTGGATTCGTAGTCTTGCATTAGTTGGGCTAATAGGGAAGCTGACGACTGCTCTGGTGCCTCTCTTGTTCCACGTAAGGCATCGGTCAAAATGTGAACCTTCAGATGTGGACGGTTCTCTAACGCGGACGAAATGCACTCTATCAGTTCACTTTGGTTCTTCCCAATGTACAATGATGAAATGAATATCCGTGATTGGGCACTTGCTATTTTTCTCTTAAGTGTTGAGTAGAACTCGGTAGGATCTTGCAAGACATCGATTTGGCCAGCATCAAACTCAAATCTAGGGGCAACCTTATCGAGTCCATCAACGAGGGGCTTCAGACGGGCATCCAATGTGATATCTCTGGTCATGGTGAGCCATCTTTTGGCGATGAACATTGGACAATCTGAAGTTGATGTTCTTTTTGTGGTTCAACCACAATTTTACTGTGTTTTTGTTTTTCGACAGTCCCAGACACAAAAGCCCTGCCATTCACCAGCATTCACCAGTGTTACCCACAATCAGTTGCGACACATGGCGAACAAGAGAGAAACCCTGCAAGGGCTGATACAGTCTAGGGAAATTGATGGTATAAAAGTACTGCTGACGGTAGACCCCTTGGATAGTGCAGAGGCGTCGTCTTTCGTAAAGACTGAAGACGCAGGGGCCGTGATTTACTTTGGAGGGACTACGAGGAGAACCTTTGAAGGTAAAGTTGTCCAATCACTGAGCTACGAGGCGCACACGAAGTTGGCTATTCGTACATTTCTCAGCATATGTGTTGAAGCAAAACAGAAGTTCACTTCTAAGTCGAAAGGGGAGGAGATCCACAAAATTTACCTGGTTCATAGACTAGGAAATGTGCCCGTCAAGGAGGAGAGCGTCATTGTTTCGCTGAGCAGCACACATAGGAAAGAGGGATGGGAAGCCGCGATGTGGATATTAGAGATGGTAAAGGAGAAAGCAGAAATCTGGAAAAAGGAAAACTATACTGACGGAGGTAAATCTTGGAAACAAAACGAAAACTCCAATGTCAGGGACCGAACCAAGTCATCCAAAGTCCTACAGGCTTGATTTGGTAACTAGTACGACTCAATTCATACTCCGTACTATATATATGTATGTACACGACTCACGCTTTATGAACAAATGCTGTGGCTCAGGCAATAGCCACCGACTCGACTTTTCTTTCATCGTAATTCCACTTTCTGAACAACAGAGGCTCAGATTTGTTCTTCAGTTTTGCTTTCTTTATTTGTTTCTCAAGCTTAGAAACGAACTTATCGTTGAAGTACTTCACCTCCTTCTTATTGAGGAGCTGGTTCTGTGTGATGGCTTGCTCGATGGCTTTTATGCTTTCTTGTGGTTTTCCTGATGAGAACAGTTCTTCCAGATGCTTTCTGAATTCATCAATCTTCGCTTCTCTTTGCTCCTCGGTGAAGAATTCGGTCAAGTTGTACTTTCCGTCAAAGGATACAGCAGAATCTATTCTCTCTGCCAAATTCTGGTAATCGCTAGTCAACTGATGCAGCTCTGATTCCTTTAAGAGATCCTTCTTCCTTTGTAGCTTCAGATTCTGTTCGTGTATCAGTGTTGTAGTTGAGCGAGCGTCTTGAGGTGAAACGCCACTCTTCAAAAGGTTTCTAACAGCTAGAAGACGTTGAGAGCCTAGGGTCAATTCGGCATCTGATAATGACGGAACGATTATGGACAATTGTTTGGAGTAAGTCTCAAGCAAAGTCTTTCTTGCCTCCTCTCTGGATTTGAGGTTCTCCAAGATGGCTGGCTTTTGAAGATGGTCCTTACGTTTCAAATTGTTCTCCTCAAACTTAGCCTTAGCTTCGTCTTCAATCGGAACATAGCCTAATCTTCTGACTCTCGGAGCAAAGTGGTCTGTTGGTAATCTCAGTTCTGGACGAAGCGCAACCCCTATAAACTTTCTATTTGGATGGAAGGGATCAAGATAGAAACGAACGTAGCCTGGTTCCAAGGCAAAGATAGTATGGTCCTTTCCAATGTCAGCATTTTCACCTGGGTAAAACCTGGTTCCACGCTGTCTCATGAGGATCTGACCTGGCTTGACTGGTTCGTTCTCTGCGGCCTTTGCACCCAGACGACGACCAGCAGAATCTCTCATGTTGGTTCTTGAACCTGCGACCTTCTTGGTGGCAGTACGAACCTGAATAAAAGACCCAGTGAGCTTAGTGGCTGGGGCAATAGCCCCTACTGATAGTCTGGCAAGACATCTTGAAAGAAATACGCTTCTAGCAGCATTAAGGGAGGACATCTCTATGGGAGGAATGGCAATTTGTGATCCACTTCTGACGTTGTCCATCATCAACTTTTTCCAAACCGGCTAATTTTTCAATTCCAGCCGGGTAATACTTGTGTTTGTTTTTGTGTCTCACGAACAGTACACAGAAAGCTACAACGTCGATTCGTCGATAGCTTTGTAACACATTTCAAGCGATGGACGGTGAGTGGGATGTCGTGGTATCCTATCTTCAGGAGGTTCTCAATAACAATGAGGAGATCAGCTTTGACGAGATAAGGGATGTGAACAAAGCTAAGCTCCAAAAGATGGACGAGGAAGAGTTGAAGAGGGTTCTCAAAGACTCTGAAGCCCACAAGGATAATGTTGACAAAAGCAGGAGAATTCTAGATGATATCCTTATTAATATCAACAAGGTTATAGCGTCTGAAAACAGAAAAAAGGCGGCCGAATCCAAACAGAAAAGAGGTAAGAGCTTTTGGACTAGTCCCTACAATGTGTCAGAACCCATTCTGTTGACCTCAGAAGTGGCTTTTAAACTTCGCCAAAAGGGATCAGACGATGAATGGATCCAGTGTGAGGTCACAAAGATACAAGCAGATGGAACGAAGTATGTTTTTTTTGCCCTCCCAGAGGTTTTTATGTAAGGAGAGAGTACTAACTGAATGACTTAGATTTGAGGTGCGAGACCCAGAGCCTGACGAGAATAACAACCCTGGAAAGACGTTCAAAGCGACGTGGAAAGATATCATACTCATTCCTGGTTATGAGCAGGCAAAAGATCTCATTAGTTATCCAGTGAGAACAAGAGTGTTGGCAAGGTATCCGGAGACAACCACCTTCTACCCAGCAGAGGTAGTTGGAACAAAGAGGGACGGAACTTGCAAGCTCATGTTCGAGGGTGAAGAAGAAGAGGGCACAGAAACGGAAGTGGAGCGGAGACTAGTCCTCCCTTATCCACGCAAATGAATTTTAACTATAGATATGTGAGACGAAGAGACCTGTAGACGTAGTTGTTTTCGGTAGAGCCCTCGGAATTGTTTTTTGTTGTTGTCTTTTTTTCCACTTTCGAAAAAGTGTTGATGAAGAGTTGTTGTTTCAGAGCACCTTAATTCAACGTGTTAAGGGTGAATTCGAGGGAGAGAGAAGATGTCTGAGCCAATTGAAGTGGACACCAACTATGTATGTGAAAAGATATGCGGTTAAACCCCTTCATAATTACTAACAGCGCCCAAAAGGATAACCGCGACCGCGATGTGTCTCCTCGTAGGGACCGCTCAGAGGCTAGGGACGACGGTGAAGGATACAGAGAGAGACAGGCTTCTAGACCCGCAAGAAACTACTCTAATAGTATCTTTGTTGGAAACATTCCATTTGACTGTACCTCCAACCAATTGAGAGATCTTTTTGGCGGTGTTGGCTCCATTGTCCGCTCTGATATTGTCACTCAGAACGGCCGCCACAGAGGTATGGCCACTGTGGAGTTCTCATCCAAGGAAAGTGCCGAGAGAGCTATCCGTGACTTCGATCGTACCAACGTTGGAGACCGTGAAATCTTTGTCAGACAAGACAACCCTCCTCCTGAGAGATTTGGTGGCAGAGACGGTGCCAGAGGCGACAGATTCGGCGGAAGAGGTGGCTTCAGAGACAGCTACGGTGGTAGAGGTGGTTACCGTGATGACAGATTCGGTGGCAGAGATGGTTACAGAGACGACTTCAGAGGGGGATACAGAGATGATAGATTTGGTGGAAGAGACGGTTACAGAGATGAGAGACCACCAAGAAGAGATGCCCCACCAAGAAGCAACGGACCACTTTACGAGGTCTTTATTGGAAACCTTCCTTTCCGTTTCAGATGGCAAGAGTTGAAGGACATGTTCAAGGAGATTGGAAATGTCATTCGTGCTGATGTCAAGACAGACTATGATGGAAGATCCAGGGGTTACGGTACTGTTTGTTTCGAGACTTTAGAGGACGTTCAAAGAGCTGTTGAGAGATTCAACGGCACTGAGGTTGACGGTAGAAGAATTGAGGTCCGTGAGGGAAGAAATAACCCATCCGGTGGTGAGTCTAGTGGGGCCAGAGAGGCCAACCCACCTACTGACACTTTCAGAGGACCAAAGGCCTCCAACACCGAGTTCACCGAGGGTGCTGAACCAAATGGTGACAAGAGCGACACCATTTATGTCGGGAATTTGCCATACGCCACTTCAAACGATGACTTATTCGAGCTATTCGAGTCTATCGGCCGTGTCGCCCAAGCAGAGATCAAGTACGACGCTAATGGAAGACCGGGAACTGCTGTTGTCAAATTCGAGTCTGAAGACTCTGCAGAGTCTGCCGTCCAACAGCTGAACCAATACGAGTACGGTGAGCGCAGACTCAACATCAGCTATGTCAGAAGACCATAAAGGTCTTCTTGTAATGTATTACGAGTAATAAACAGTTGTGAGTGTACCTACTATGATCGGGTATCATCGTATACTGTAGACTACCAGGCTTCAACTAAACGTATCATGAATTGAATTGGATTCCATTGCTGAAGTCAACAACGAATGATCATAAAATAAGTCCTCCACCAGCGAAGTGGCTTAGATAAATAGAAGGGAGACAATGAAGGCAACAAAAGTATAGCCAACAGCAATGTGTGCACCTGCACCTTCGAAGGTCGAAATTGTACCGGTGGTGCTCTCAACTGTGGAGGTGACTGTGGAAGTAACATCCTTGCTAGTGGTTGGCTTTGGTGCTGGAGTAGTAGTGTCTGGGGTTGGGGCAGTTGTCTCCTTGTCAGTGGTTGGAAGTGGGCAGTAAGTGGTGTACTCAGTCACAATGTTGTCAACAGTGGTGGTGACCACAGTGACACCAGTAGTGACAACCTCCTCCTCACATTTATTCTCCTCACACTTGGTGATGGTGACAACGGTGGTCTTGATGTCCTCTTCAGTGTAGGTAGAGGTACTGTTGTAGTACTCGACAGGAGTAGAAGAGCTGGTGGCATCCTCGGAGCTACTGATATCGTCGCTGGAGCTAATTGCGTCGCTGGTGATGGTAGAAGAGAGCTCCCAGGTCTGGGTTGCTCTCTTGACGATTCTCTTGTCATCTGGAGTAGTAATGGATAGCACAGCGTTGGAAGTAGCAGTGTTACCAGTAGATAGCTCACCAGAGTAAGCAATACTCAACACGGCGTCCTCTTCAATTGGAGAGGAAAACACGACAGTGATAGCCTCTTCGGAGACAGTGACTTGAGCATCAGCGACAGCAACACCGTCAACAGTAACTGCAGCTTCGGTGTAGACAAACTCGCCCTCCTTGGACACATTGAGAGAAAGCTCGGTCCATGGACCCAAAGCGCCTGGAACAGTCAAGGTCCAAGCTGGAATGTCACCCTCGAAGGCTCCAGTTAGCTCTGGCTCAGCTGCTGCACTATATTCCTCGGTCTCCGATGAGGAAGTCTCAGACTCCTCTTCAGAAGAGGTCTCGTCAGCTGATGAGGTCTCTTCCTCAACGGACGACTCGGTGGTCTCTTCAGAGCTCTCTTCGGAAGCGGTGGAAGTCTCCTCCTCGGTAGTGGAATCCTCCTCAGATGACTCTGGGGTGGTGTTCTCTGAAGAGGCGGTCTCCTCCTCGGCAGCAGAAGAGGAAGTCTCAGTCTCCTCAGTAGTAGAGCTGCTGGTGATGGTTGGGCAGTTACCCAAGTAGGAGCATCCCTCAATGTTGGTGTCAATGGAGTAAGAGTCGGTCAAAGTAGTGGAACATCTCAGAGTACCAGTTGGCTCTGTGGACAATGTACCACAGGCAGCCAAAGCCTCGGACACGTAACCACCGTAGTACTTCCACAGGGTCCAACCACACTCCATACATGGAGCATACTGTCTGTTGAAGGCAGAACCCTCAGAACATAGACAGTCAGTGTCGTATGGGCCAGTGTAACCACCGTTCTGAGCACAGTTCTGACCCTCAATGATCAACAGACCACAGGCAGCATGACAAGGGATGGTGGCACAGTCATCCTCAGAGGCGGCCATAGCATAGGCATTTGGGTCAGCATGGCCAATGGCTTCTGCCTCAGCATAGGCAGCAGCATAGGCTTTAGCGGCGGCTCTGGCCTGTGGATTGGCACGGGCCCACGGCAAAGAATCAGCGCTTGGAGCAGCAGAGACTGCGGTCAGCAAACTAGTTGCAACAATAGCGAGCGTGTTTAGGTTTAGCAACATCTTCAGTTAAGCGAGTGACTGTCAATTGAAGGACCCTTTTCGTTCGTATCACAATAGCATCACGAACAATAAAAGCAAGGACCCTAATCGTCTTATATAGCTGCAGTGTGCTATCTGGAAGGAGTCATGACATGCAGATGGTCTCGAAATAGGCCATTGACATGCGGTTTGTCAGGGACTTGTAAGTTGTCACTCGTGCAGCCAGGCTAGAGCTGGCTGATGTGAATTTCGAATTACACCCTTTTTTGTGGAGTCATTAAGACGTTGTTTTGGGGGTAACAAACAGCTGGAGAGTGAATGCGGTGGCATCTTGTGATGCTTAGGCGAGCCATGTAGTAACTAGTTGTCTTCGACCTTTCTTTTCATTCAACTTTCCAGTGAATTTGGTTCCTCTATCATGAGATCGCACCAGCTATACCGGTATGGACTGTTGGTAATAATCACACAGGATCAAGCATCAACAAAGCCGAGAGGAGTCAACCCAAAACAGCCCAAAAGAGTAACTGGTTGCAGACAAAAACGGCAGAAAAGGGGACACTTGTGACTTGATTGCTATTATTATCGGCCTGCGTCTGAAAAGCTGGGACCGTTGATTAAGATGTAAGATCGTGTGTCAGAACACTCTCTCCACTCTCATCCTCTGTGTGACAAAATGGGAGCTGCATCAAGCGTAGAAAACAATCAAGTTTCATCCCACTATAGAAAGGATGTCTCGAATCGTTGGCCAATCAGATAAAACAGCTCAATATGACCAGTTAATACTGTAGAATCGCTACGTACCTATAAGTCCTTATTCCCGGGTTTATAGACGTACTTCATCAAAATTTAAAATCGAAATACTGCACTGGATCTTTCTTATATTGCTGATCTGCATTAATTTATTGATTTCTTATAAGTTAGCTAGATTCTTACTGGCTTCATCCTAATGTGATTATTCCAGTTTATCTCAACTAATCTATTTGTACCCGTGTAAAAAGTTGATCGCCTTGAACTTTGGCTATATAATATGAGCGCCGCATCTTTGTGTCATTGCTTAATTGGGAAGTATCAAAAGTAGTGGCCCTACCATGAATTATCAAAATTCAAGGGATTCGGCACTGTGAAGGGAGAGCACCGCCAGCTTAACTAAAGCGCCATTCAATTGACCGATAAATACAGGGAAATGCCCTTTGAATCAAAGCACCTCACAATAACGGGGCTAATAATAATAGCTGTCATTGTTCTTGCGGCGAGATATGCGAAGAACCAATGGGGTATGTATTCCAGGTGAACACAAACAAGCATTCCTCTAGTCCCTGAGCTGAGAACTAACATTGGAAAGTCCCTGCCTTCAGAGCATGGCTGAGCAGAAGAAGGATAAGACTCGACGGCTATAGTGGGGTCTCCTCATTTGACGCTGATATCGAAAGCGGGCTGACCTCTGACCAATTCAATCTTAGAGAGCACAATGCCAATGACTCCAGACAAGGATTGGATGACGCCTCCAAGAAGAAGGTCCTACAACTCATGGAACAAGAAGGACTCACTTTCGACGAGGCCAGACTCAAATTCACCCAATCAAATTTTTCGAGAAATAATGTCGGCCCTGATGGCATGCCACTGGACCCTAAGGCCGTTACTTTTACAAAGTGATCTCATTCCAACAGCATCCATTCATGATATTTAATGTCTCTTCATAATTAAGTTCGTTATATAGTAGTCCCACTTATCTATAGCTCAAGGTTCCAAGGCTATGTTTGTGTCAATATAGGAGGCAAGGTACTTGAGCGAAGAAAACGATCTAGGTAGACTGCGGTAAGTCTCTGATCGTCTGAGGTCCTCCAAGTTGAAAGATCCATCGACGACTCTCGCTAAGTATCTGAAGGAATCCTCCTCAACAAGACTGCTCTTAATATCCAATTTCAGAAGATCCGGAATCTCTGTCTTGACCTCTCGCTGTTCTTCTTCTTGGTATTGCTCTTCCAAACACGATTGGAAGCTCGAGGTCCTCACAGAGACATTCTCCGATTTGTTTATGGACGAGAGCCTGGATGGGATAGGCCCTAGACTGTTCAGTCTTTTAACTCGGGTTGCTTCCTCATTCTGAATTGGGCAGACATTTGAAGACTTCAATCCGTTCTGAATCGGACTCTCATTCGAAATCTTCAGTTCATTTTGTAGGACACCACTTTCATAATGCTCAAACCCAGAGCTGGTAGTCATCGGAGTGAAATAGTTATCGTACTCTCTCGAATTATCAGTATCAACTTCCACCTCAACCTTCAGCAGCGGCGATGGGAACTCATCATCATCGGCAGAACTCGATGTTGATGGAGATGGTTTTCTCAAAGCTGGCACAGGCGAAAAGGACCTTGGTCCGGCGACTTTTGGTGGAGCTGAATTCTCCTGGTGTCCAAACAACGTACGGATTTTAGGCCCATTACTGGATATGACTTGGTTGGTTGGCTTGAGACCAGTCCTACTCGAACTTGATGCTTGACGAACTTGAGGGATACTGTTTGGGTTCATCGTGTTTAGTCCCAGTCCCACTGATGAGTTATCTCTAGTCATGGTCCAGTTTCCACCTTCTGGGCTCAGCATCTTGATATTCTGGTCCTGATCCAAATCTTCATCGAACACTTGATGCATGGAACCTTCAAAAGTGCGCACATCGTCAAAGCTTTCTAGCTCTGGAACATCATCATCGAGAAGTAAATTATGCACCTTCACAGGTTCATGCTGTATTGGAATTGGTTCACTGATCACTGGACTGGATTTCGTTCTCGAGGACGGTGAATCCTTTCTTGAGAAAAACTTCGACAAGCGCTGCTTGAGCTTCGACTTCTTTTTCTGCGGCTTTGCAGGTGTAGTTGACCCTTCCCTTTTGGGCAAATGAGTGTCAACAATCTTGGGTAGCGGCTTGTTGCTATTTGCTGAAGAAATGGAGGACATTCTCTTGTTGAGAGTCGGTGAACTCATGGTATGCAGTGAATACGCCTGATCATGGCTATCCTTCGATACCTCGGACTGTGGTAGCACTGATTTCGAAATAGCCTGGGACAAAAGTGATCCTTTTGCAAACGACTCTGTTGTTAAGCTATTTGGGGATTGAATAGAGTGCCTCTGCGTCTCCAAATTGGATATCTCTTCTGAAAGGAATGCAGAAAACTCACCTGCGTTGATGGTGTTGGAATATTGCACATTAGGTCCAGTGATTGTAATTATCTCGATCAATTCATCTTCCACAAATTTTGCAAATAACCCATACTCGGCATCATAATCTTTCAAAAGTGCTGAATCTGCCTCAATATTCAGAAAAAGGATAAATGGTGAGTATGTTGTTTCTCTGACATAGGCTCCTCTCTCATGAGCAGTGATAAATATGTCCAAACCGAACCTCTCATTCTTGAACAGGTGGAATGGTGTAGTCTTGGACAAGATCAAAGCTTTGTTAAATATTCTCATGAATTTAGGAGTGTCTTCAATCTCATAAACAAGCGGTCTCTGATTGCAATCTTTGAAAAGAAAGCAAATAGAGTTATCAGAAAATGTCGACACGTCTATATTCTTTAGTGAAGTCCAGGCGTCAACCCTCAGTGATGGCAGATTCTTGATTGGGAACTCATTTATCAAAGAGTTCATGAGGATATCAGAGATCTGAGGTTTGGCTGTAACGGAAGAATCCTCAATATTCGTAACAGTGGCAAAGACTATGTAGTCATTGAAAGTGACAATCACACCCTTCTCTTTATTATTCTGGTTCACAGTATCAACCACCGAAATCACCTTCCGACTCACCCAACCATAGGACAAAGCAGGTGGCCAATTATGGCAAATCTCAGTCAAGATCTTTCCACTTGGGGTGAAGACTCTCTTGTTGTAAGGTTTCGCTTCAGATTTTCCAAAAGAGTCGATCGTATCGTTAGCACTTTTCACACTTTGCTCAACAATAAGTTTCTCGGAAAATCCCCATTGTTTTGTTTTAACTAGCCTCTCCATGATCATTTTGACCTTCGTGAGATTGATCTGAGACTTCATCACAACGTCAATTTGTGCCTCTGTGTATTCTGCTGCAACGAGATACCTGTATTTTGATAGAAATTCCTTCAAGTTTCCAGCAAAACTCTTAAGCGCAAACTCATGGCGCATAGTAGCCTTGTAGAAGTATGGGATCGTGGAACCACACGCCTTCATTATCTCTAAGCTTCCAAATGGCTCTGCGGTTTTTAGAGCTTCCAGAAAGATACAATTCACTCTTGTAATCTCATCAATCGTTGGTGGGAAGACTTGATTCAGCTGGTTAGTAGTCAGACCAGTAACCTTTCCATCAAGTATCTTCATTCTAATAGGGACAACGACCTCTCTCAAGAATTTGACAAGCTGTATGGTGGTGTTCTCCTGTAATGTGAGCAACTCGTTACATATCTGTTGCACGAGGGGATCATCACTAGGCTCAGGGGAACATTCTGGAGCTCTGTACACAACTTCTGTAAACTCTGGGGAATACTCAGTGAGAGGGTCAAAGAGCTGTTCCAATTGCTCACCCATGAGGAACACAAGCTTGTTGTTTGCGTCAGTAACAGCTGGCTTATCATCATAGACAACATCCAGAAGCGTGGACTCAATGTAGTGCTGTTGCAGGAAGCCCAAGTCCAGTAAAGACTTTCCAATATCTGAAGGTGATCTTGTTGCCAAAAGCTTCATAGTTGAGGCGACGTCTCCTGCGACAGTCTCATCCCATTCAAACGGGGTACCAACATTCAGAGCTTCCTTCACTTTCGTTGGGTCCATACTGGAGTACGCTCTAAGTAGCGTAATAGCCAGTGCCCTTCTCACATTCGACTTGCGCTGACTCTTCTCTAGGTTCTTGCAAGCCTCGAAAAAACGGGACCGGTGGTCCAGAGTTAGGTCGTCGTAATGCCATTCGCCTAGACATGTAAACAAAACACTGCAAATCTTCATAGAATCTGGGTCCTCAAATACCATTATCACAATCTCACCGAGGATCATGTCATACCCTCTGAAGAAAGCACATCTATCAAAGAGGTCTGCCCACTCCTCTGGGGATCTGAATTTGCTTGTGTCTGGTGAACGGTACAAATTGCTACTGACTTTGACGATGTTTAGCGGTGGCTCTGTCAGTTTAGAGAAGTTGCTGGGCTCTGTTGTCTTCTGGAAGTTCTCCTCGTACATGCTGGAGGCTATACGCCGTTGCTGGCCGCCCTCCTGCTTGATCATCTCGTCTCAAGTCTGAGCTTCCGTTCTCCAGTTTCTTTTAAGAAGTTTGAATCTTTGAGTTTTGTTTTCATTTTTTGTTGTTTACATTTTGTGGCCCTAACCAGCCAATGACTGCCCAAAACAGTTAGAAAGTGGTTGCCAGGGAAACATACCGTTTGAGCGATGGAAAATTTCGACGCGACGCGATTCGATTTGGAGCAAAAGTAGTTGTAGTAGTACTCAGTATTCAGACTCTAGGGAGTATTCAGGAGTTCGAAGAGAGGAAGAACTAGAAGATGACGGAGAAAAGGGAATACAGCATGGTCGCTAAAGTGAACCTTGATAAATCTTTCAAGGTAATGGAGTTGACCCCCGAGCTGCTCAGTATCATTGAAGAAGGGAAAGAGAAGCTGTATTTGAAGGCCCCTAATGGCGATGCGGAGGCGGTTCTTTGCACGGATTCGAAGACATACAACGTAAGACAGAGGAACCACTCGAATACAGTACTAGCGATGAAGAGGAGTGTCGCTGAAAAGGACAGTGAAGAGGACGTGCTGGTAGGATTCACAGCGCTTCCTTCCGTCATCGAGTGCCATCTTGCGGTACCCACGATAGACACCACAGGAATCCCAATCTATGATGGAATTAATGATATTGAAGAGTCCCAGACTATAACTATAGATGAATTGAGACAGCGATCAGCGATTTCGCATGGGGAGTTCGATCAGACATGGTACGAATTGAATGGCTCATCGATTGACGACGCTGCCGTGATACTTGACGATGAGTTTGTGGGTAAGGCACTTCATCTACTGATTATGTCAATTACTGCATCTGAACTGGACTTCAATGAGCTCTCCATAATTGAAGTTTACAATAGTGTGAAGGAGGAAGCATCAAGATTCACTATCAACATAGTGGAAACAATTCTAAGAAAGTTCAGTGAAAACCAAGTGGAACCGCTCAAGTTGGATAAACCCAAAGTATCCAAGTGGTATGGTATTGAGTCACTGAGAAGAAATTGCGCTCGCAGACCATTGTCCTCCAGTGAGTTTCTTATTAAGTGGAAGTCCGAGCTTCCTCCATTCTTCGAATGTCCGATAGATATTTCACTACTCCTAGGCAGATACGCTTCCCCTTTGCCTGACCAAGTTCAGTACGTTTCAAGAGCCAGTCTCCCAAAGGATATCAATGCGAGACTGAAGCAACTGTTCAAGCTGCAGTCGGCGTGGGAACTTGATCAACTTGTTCCTTTCATTGAAGAGTTCAACAATAAAGGATTGAAATGGGAGAACTTTATCATGAAGTTTGCTAAGAAGAAGAAAATTGGCAAAAGGCTGATCATAACACAGAAATAGATATATACAACGAGCTTTCTAAGATATTTGTAAATACTTGTCTATACAATGCAGTTGAGATGTGCTCTATATGCTCTTTTTAACGGAACTTAGAAAAGTGCTAGTGGCTTCATAGACACCAAGGAAAATGGCACCACCCGCACTGATCCACATCGTTCTTGGTCCTACACCTGACCAAAAGACTTTGAAGCCTTCCTCTTTCAATATAGTCTTAGCGAGGGACACAGCCGAGACTCTGGTTTCATTAAGCATTATTCTCGTCTTCAACACGTCGAGTGGAGTCGTCAAGGCCGCGGCAATACCACCAGCTATGGAACCACAAATGGCACCTTGAAGTGGATTGACAGGCGATTTTTGTTCTCTGGACCATGTTTTCTTCATCCATTCGTAAAGTGGGAATTGAATCATGGTGAAAGGGATCTCTCTCAGGATAGTGGTTCCCCAGCCTCTGTAAAAGCCTCTTATCACACCTTCCTTTGACTCGTTGCGTAGGAGGGATTTGAATGTATCGAGTGACGAGTTAGATTTGGAAGTTTGTGTTCTCTGTTTGATCACTTCAGCAGGAACTCTCACAAGACAGGCAGCTATCTCACCACACGAGGCAGCGATCATATGTGTCAAAGGAACAGCCACACTGGAAGAGCCCAGCTTATTCGTCAGAACAGGAGTCAGATCGGCCTTTATTGTGTCATATGTCACAAAGAAGAGCGATGCAGATGGAGCAGATGCAATGACAGCAGAGCCTAGGCCTCTATAGATGCCTCTGTACCCACCATTCTGGAAGAATCCACCCTTGGCCTGGAGCCTGGTCTTTATAGTATCTATAGGGAAGAACGTGAGGTCTGTCGACGTACCGGCAGCAGCACCACTCTGTCGATCTGGTTAGCTAGTGAAGAGGGTGAATCTGATGGGCTTCTTCACCCAATTACAGATCTGAGATGCTCATTGGAGCCACTCGGGGCCATTGAAAAGCGAAGGGGCGCAGGAAGCACAGGAACATACTAAAAGTGATATAAGGAAGTCACTTTCGCCCATTTGAGACAGGCTATGGGCTTCTTTTAGTGGATTGTCTGCCAGGACAGAAGAGTTCCTCTCATCTTCCGCCTGGAGTTTAGTGGGAAATCGGCGAAGAGACCTGGTTGGGGCAGCATTGGAATACGCCGGGCTCAATTTAGGCCAAAATTGCGAGGAAAACGGGAGAGAAAGGCATATTCTGGTGAGTTTATGGTAAAGTAGGAGTCGTTAGAGGCAATATTCTTCACTTTAATGATAGAATAACAGTTTTCTCCTTTCAGATTGAATAAATTGGTGACTTCTGAGCGAGCAAACTATGCCCATCAAATGCAAGAATCGTAAGATACTGAACACTGTCACTTCCAAGGCTTTAAAAGCATAGAAAGTTCCAGTTTTTCCCTTCAGTTTTGTGTCAAAAACATCAACACATCCATAGAAGAACAATGGCACTGTTACACCTCCAAAGTACACCAGAATGTCCCTCATTGGCCATTAACTCCGCCTAAACAGGAGTTATCTCCACCTATTTTACAGCCGGGTAACGATCATTTCTTTTTTGTTGTAAAACACTGAAAAAAGGAACAAAATGATTTCTAATTAGGAGAAGGCGAAAACTAGGAGGAAATCGCTGCTCTTGTTTCGTTCGTGAGTCCACTGCCAAACAGCCAAAAGCAACAGCAGATCACTCACCGCAAGCCATGTCCAGGATAGCGCTTAACGCCCTCAAGAGCGTCGCTGCTCCCGCTAGACCCGTAATACAGAGAAGGCTGCTAAATACCTCCAACGTCAACAATGCCACCACCACCGCCCAAGCAACAATCTCCAAGGAGGCTCTCAAGGAAGAGGTGCAGCAGTCAGGCACAGGAATCATCAAGACCGCTTTCAAGACCAACGAGCTCAACGGTACGAGACCTATCTATCTTGATATGCAAGCCACAACACCCACCGATCCTAGAGTCCTTGACAAGATGCTCCAGTTCTACACCGGCTTATATGGTAACCCCCACTCCAACACGCATTCCTACGGTTGGGAGACTGACAAGGAGATTGAGGTATCCAGAAAGCACGTTGCTGATCTCATTGGCGCTGACCCAAAGGAAATTATCTTCACATCCGGTGCTACGGAGTCCAACAATATGGCCATCAAAGGTGTCCCAAGATTCTACCAGAAGGCCAAGAAGCATATCATCACTTGTAAGACGGAGCACAAGTGTATCTTAGACTCTGCAAGACGTCTCCAGGACGAGGGCTTTGAAGTGACATACCTTAGTGTCAACGAGGATGGACTCATCGATCTTGAAGAATTGGAGAAAGCCATACGTAAGGACACTGCCCTTGTCTCTATAATGGCTGTGAACAACGAGATTGGTGTCATCCAGCCTCTTGAGGAGATTGGAAAGATCTGCAAAAAGCACAAGGTGTTCTTCCATTCCGACTGTGCCCAAGCTGTGGGGAAAATACCTATTGACGTCAACAAGATGAACATCGACTTGCTATCGATATCTTCCCATAAGATCTATGGTCCGAAGGGTATTGGTGCGCTCTACGTCAGAAGAAGACCAAGAGTGAGATTGGATCCAATAATGACCGGTGGTGGTCAGGAGCGTGGTTTGAGATCAGGTACATTGGCCCCATCACTGGTGTCAGGATTCGGAGAGGCCTCTAGAATCATCAAGGAGGACATGGAATATGACCAAAAGCATATCAAGAGACTCTCTCAGAAGCTTATGGATGGACTCTTATCAATCGAGCACACGAATCTTAATGGATCGAAAGAGCACAGATACTCTGGATGTGTTAATGTCTCCTTTGCCTATGTGGAAGGTGAGTCTCTATTGATGGCTCTGAAGGACATTGCCCTGAGTTCAGGATCTGCATGTACTTCTGCCTCCCTGGAGCCATCTTATGTGCTTCATGCTCTGGGTGCCGACGATGCCCTTGCGCACTCCTCTATCAGATTTGGTATCGGTAGATTCACCACCGATGAGGAGATTGACTACGTTATTGATGCTATTCACCAGAGAGTTGAGTTTTTGAGAGAACTGAGTCCGTTGTGGGAAATGGTCAAAGAAGGCATTGACCTTGATTCCATTGAATGGTCAGGTCACTGAAATGACATTATGTTGTTCTTTTCCTGTTTTAGTTTTTATTTTACCATTGTGAATGAGTAATGATGTACATACTAGAAACATTCTGTTCTATCGTAGTGTTAATGGTTTCGCTTTTGCCCTCTTTTTCTATGGGGTATGCGGATGATTCATTTTTAACTCCACACATTTTTTTTCTCCGGAAGCGGAGTTTTGTCGAGAGCGAAACCGGCATCATGAGACTGGACATAAATACTCATCTTCCAACTTCCAACTCACACAATTAATCACTTTCTGAGTCAATTGAAACCATCAGAAAGTCACAATGTCCAACCAGAAAAACATCGTTATCCTTCCAGGTGACCACGTTGGTACCGAAGTCACTAATGAGGCCATTAAGGTCCTTAAGGCCATCGAGGAAGTTCGCCCATCCATCAAGTTCAACTTCGAACACCACCTAATTGGTGGTGCTGCAATCGACGCCACTGGTGTTCCACTTCCAGATGAAGCCCTTGAGGCCTCCAAGAAAGCCGATGCTGTCCTTTTGGGTGCTGTCGGTGGACCAAAGTGGGGTACCGGTGCTGTTAGACCAGAGCAAGGTCTTCTAAAGATCAGAAAGGAGTTGAACCTGTACGCCAATTTGAGACCATGTAACTTTGCCTCTGAGTCCCTTCTAGATCTATCTCCAATCAAGGCAGAGATCGTTAAGGGTACTGATTTCACTGTCGTCAGAGAGCTTGTTGGTGGTATCTACTTCGGTGAAAGAACTGAAGATGATGGATCAGGTGTCGCCTCTGACACAGAGACCTATTCTGTCCCAGAGGTTCAGAGAATCACCAGAATGGCTGCCTTCCTAGCTCTACAACACAACCCACCTTTGCCAATCTGGTCATTGGACAAGGCCAACGTGTTAGCATCCTCCAGATTGTGGAGAAAGACCGTCACTGAGACCATTGAGAAAGAATTCCCACAACTGACTGTCCAGCACCAATTGATTGACTCTGCTGCTATGATTCTCATCAAGTCTCCAACCCAGTTGAATGGTATTGTTATTACCTCCAACATGTTTGGTGATATCATCTCCGACGAGGCATCTGTCATTCCTGGCTCCCTTGGTCTACTTCCATCTGCCTCTTTGGCCTCGCTACCAGACAGCAACAAGGCCTTTGGTCTATACGAGCCATGCCACGGTTCTGCTCCAGACTTGCCAGCTAACAAGGTGAACCCAATTGCCACGATTCTATCTGCTGCTTTGATGTTGAAGCTTTCCCTTGATTTGTACGATGAGGGTGTTGCTCTTGAACAGGCTGTTAAGGAGGTTCTTGATGCTGGTATCAGAACCGGCGACTTGAAGGGTACTTCATCCACCACTGAGGTTGGTGATGCTGTCGCTGCTGCTGTTAAGAAGATCCTTGCTTGAAGTAATTGGTTTGAGACCTACAAAGCAAGACTTGTCTATACTACATTGAATGAAACAAATAACGATTACATTTGATAATTTTCTTTCCCTCAACATGCGTATTAAAAGAGTCTAATGTACACAGAAATGCATAGGATCCATCTTAGTTCTGTTTAGCAATGATTTCATCAATGTCAATCTCCAAAATTGGCTTGGTACCACTGTTGGTGTAAGTCTTGTTCTGTTCTTTCTGTTCTTTCTTCTCCAGTTTTCTCAGCTTAGCCAAAGGACCGAAACCATAGATGTCCTCACTCAGCTTGAATGGGTCCAAGAAGTAAGTCACTGTCTTGAAGTTCTCGCCCAGTGAGACAATCTCGTGGATGATATCTTCGATACAAATAATACCTTCATCTCCCAACTTTTCCTCAACAAGGTTGTTATCGTTCAGCTTTAGGGTCTTGGTCTTTCCAGATTCTTGCTCCAGGGTGATAGTGGCTCTCTTTTGAACCAACTGTCTGACAGATTGGAGAGATGGCTTTCCAATGACAGTGTATGGAGAGATCAGTTTGAGAAGTGGGTAAACCGTATCAGTCAGTTTGACGAAGACAGCAGTATTTATGTTGGTGAGTCTAAGAAGTTGAAGGATCTTTTGACACTTTGCTGGAATCTTCACACTCTGTGGACCAGGGACTCTGACCACGAAGAAAAGAGTTGGATTTCCGGAGTATACCTGCTTTGACTTGGTGCCATCGGCTGCAAGTTTCTCAATGTAATGGTGGTTCTGGGAGTCGCTTATGAGCTTAGCCTTTTCCACTTTGAACACTCTCTTAACTCTCTCATGCTCTCTCTTTGTGGCCAAATGCTGGGCGACTAGAGTCTCTGCTCTAACGAACTTTTCCTTCTTGTTGTTCTTCTTCTTTAGCTTGAGCTCCTCTCTCTTTCTGGCAGCCTCCTGCTTCTCCAGTCTGATTCTGTCATTCTCTTTTCTCTTTTTTAAGAGGATTTCTGGGTTTGAGTTGAGTTCCACCATCTTTTGCACTTGTTCAATGTCTGTAATAGCTGGTATTAAACGATAATCTTATGTTTATGCTTCCATGCGAAATATTTCATTCAGCTCATCGCTATAAAATTTTTCTTTCTTAAGAGTGGCCGAACCACTAAGAAAAATGAGAGTGGCCATACCGAATTTAAATTTATATCGGGGCCTTTTTTTCGAGTCTCAGACAGACTTCAGTTAAGGAAAAATGGGTCTGAGTTTTGGGACTGGGAAGGAGAAGTCTGGGACTCAGTAAGGAGTGCGAACGAGTAGTAGTAGACTGACATTAACTTCAGATTGTTCTGGATCAAACAGATCTCGGTATTCCAGCACTAGAGTGGCACACAGTGGTCCCTGAATATATGTTTTCACCTTCGAATCTTCAACCCCTTGATGTAGGAGAGCCGTTTTTTTTTGGCGAAGAAATCTCGAGACTCTGATTATCTCCTAGGCAACGAAGCTCCTTCAGACCTAATCAGTACACAAATGCCATATGTAACTTTAGTTAGCTGATCGTAGAAGAGCAGCCATACAGACTGCAAAGACCTCGAATAAACAGACCGTACAGATCGAGTCCTGTTGCATTAACCTGTCAAGTTCCCGAGTTCACAATCGGTTGCTTTTCATGAGACAGGGTGAGACTACTGGAATGATGTTCTTTCAGAAGGAAAAGAACGTCACACTTTCAAAGGACATAACATAACAAGATCGACATTGGCTGGAAGATGCTAATAGTGTCCTGCTCTCACAATGTAGATATGAAACACAATGAACAGGGTGGGGATCTGGTGATTGATCATGCTAAAACTGTGAAGTTTTTTGACGATTTACCATACCCTAGAACTCGCCGGCCCTAAGGTGGCTAAATATTTACCACAGTTACCGGGCTTCCTTCCGCTTAGACGGTTTCTCCACGCCAATTGGGGTCTCGACACACACTGAAGAGCACTACGAACGAGGGGCGAAAGAGTAGACCCACTTTCTGGTATTGATCAGCGTGACAGTCCTGAATTAGTCCCCATTTCACTGTCCCGTTGTCGGCAAATTCCCGTTTTTTATGGCGAGACTGGCCTTCCCAGTGTGAGATTTTCAGTCCCGTTTTTCGAGTTGCATAGGAAAAAAATCAAAAAGCTGAGAAACTCTCAACACACAAAAAGAAGAACCTAGTCCCAACGCTTGCCAGTCTCTCTCGTGTGTACTGTCGCTTGCTCCCTTCTCGCAGCCAGTCTTTGACAGAGATCCTCGCCTACCACACGGCCTGTCTGGAGAGTATAGCGTCCGCCTGGAAGCCGCCGTTCTCCCCTCTGTGCCCCTCGCTGGAGAAATTTGTCCAGAGATCCTGGTTTCTTCACCGTTGAGTCTTCACTTTTGCAACTTTGTGTCACACAAGTTACACAAAAGCACCAAAGAGCACAATTAACACGGGAAGCTCAGAAACACAAACAACAAACCCACAATTCTGCCCTGGAAAGCTATATAAAGGTTGTTTCTCCTGCTCTTTTCGTCTTCGCCTGTCACCACATTTGCAAGCGACCGTTCCTCCACAAAGCCAGTTGTCCTTCCATTAGGCGCCACTGCTTGATCAATTCGCCTCACACTGCCCTTGATCACTCACTCAGAGTACAGGCGCATCCTCAATAGCTGTCTTTGGAGCCGTGATCGCACCCAGTCGTCGTTTTTGTGGTTGAACCGCCAGAATTCCTAGTCCATTGTGATCCGTTGGCGCTACTACGTTCCTACACACACAAGTCCTGTCTGCTATGTCCAACCAATCGCCCTCTGACAACGGGGTCTCAGCCTCGCAGTCAGTCAAAACCCAAGATGGCGGTGAGTCCCAACAGCAAGTCTACTCGAAGAACCTACAGCAAGTGACCCAAGCACATGGAAATGTACCGCCCAATCACTACAACCAGATGCAAGGACATCCTGCTGTCGGGCCAAACCAAGTCCCTGTGATGGTTACCCACTACCCTAACCAGCCAAACCCTTACAACAACTTTCAGTACCAACAACAGGTTGCCTTCGTCCAGGCCCAGTACTACCAGCAGCAGCAGCAGCAGCAGCAACAACAACAACAACAGCAGCAACAACATCAAAATATGGTCCAGAACATGCAGATACCACTCACTCCTTCTTCTGCTCCTCACATGTACAACCAGGGACACCCTCAAATGATTGCCACACAAGCTCAGATGCCTCAGTATGGATCCCAGTCGCCGCAACCTCACCAAGTTCCACCTCACATGCAGGCCGATGGATCCGCTGCCTTCCCTCCAACTCACCAATTCCAAACTCCACAGAGGAAGACCTCCCTTCAGGTGGATGGCTCTGCTAGTTCACGCAAGCACCAGACACCGGGACCTGAGTCTTCGTCCCAGAAAAAGAAGGTCAGAAGATCGGATCATTCTTTACCTGGTGAAGATGGTGATCAAGACTTGAGGGACCAAGCAAGTAAGGCTCTTGCACTTTCCCTCCAAGAGGTTGCACTAGAAGTGAAGACACTTGAGACTAGTCTGTCAACTACCTCGACACCTGTCAACGGATCGAGCAAGTCCTCAACCGCTGCTGCTGTGCAGATGGATAACCAGAAAGAAAGAAAGAAGCAAGTTTTTGCAATGACTTGGTTGCTAAGAGCCTGTGAGGCCAGTGGAACCGCTGTTGTTCCAAGAAACCGTATCTATGCAAGATATGTTAGTATCTGTGCTGAGAATGGATTGAAGCCGTTGTCTCCTGCATCCTTTGGTAAGTTGGTGAGAATAGCCTTCCCCGGATTGACAACCCGTCGTCTAGGAATGAGAGGTCAGTCGAAGTATCACTACTGTGGTATGAAATTGATTGGTGATGATGGTTCAGCAACCCCAACGAGTGCCAATACCCCTCTGCACAACCACACCTTCAACGAGAATTCATTCATGCCAGGGACTCCATATGGAGGATCGGATAGTCCTGGGTCTTTCCACTCCCAACTGTCCACTCCAATGGTCAACAGCAACAGTGGTATCAACCAAATTAAGTCTTTCTTGGGTGAACATATCGCACCAAACCTTAGATTCCAACCTGATATCTTACAGACTATCGAAGACGTTGACATAGAGAACCCAATAAGCCTACCAGATATCAAGTCTTATTTGCCTCCTCATACAGACCATGATGTATCACTTACTCTTGAAGGATTGTACAAGACACATTGTTATTCCATCTTTGAAAGTCTGAGATACATGCATTTGAAGAATCTTTACAGTCTGCTGTCGACATTTCATACAACTCTCACAGCTCCCGTTCTGAAGTTGTATTCGGCTCCAGAAGTTCTCCCTTGGATCATCAAATGTGATACTGTCATGTATGTCGCCATCATCAAGATGCTTGCCAAGTTGGCTTTACAGGAGATTCCATCACATGTTTTGGATCAGTTGAAACAGGTTGCAGAGACATACACTGATAAGATCTCACAGTCAATCACTTCAATGCCTGTAAAGCTGGTTGTTGGGAAGTTGAAGCTGGCCAAACAGTTCTCCCAACTAGTCGCAAGATTGGTCAGAGTTTCAGAGACCTCGCAAACCGCCAATAAGATTCTATCAAGCGAGCTGGATAGAGACATCATGTATAATGACTGGCTCAAATATGTGAATGTTGAGCTCATTGCTTCGAAAGAGTTGCCTTGCGAAGGTGAAAACTTCAAGAAGGCAGTCGAGATCCTACAATCGAAGGTTCTTGAGTTATTGAAGAAGCAGAATGGAGCCAATGACTTCAATGGCAGCTCCGGACTGTCATCATCTTCTGTTCTACTTGAATGGGGAAAATATATCTCCAAGCTTCCGGCTGACTTTTCCGATGTTCCACCAAAGCTTTTCCTCCTCTGTACATCTGCACTATTGACAAGTGCCCTAAGAGAGATTTCGTTGGCAGGTGGTGCCGGATTCGGTGCTTGGTGGGTCCTTAGATGCTGGATTGATGAATGGGTTGGATGGTGTGCTGAGCTTGGTGGTTTCATAGGTGATGATGTTGTGGAACAAGGCAATGAAAGAGAAGGCGCTGCAGAGACCCAGAATGCCGATTCCAGTAAGGCTCAAACCGCTGATGGCGAGATCAATACCTCGCTGAAGAAGTCTGATGGACAAGTTGACCTGATGTTTGGAAGCTTTATCTCTGAGGCCAAGCAGAACGGTACTGATGGAGATGCTAATGATGACGACGATAAGGAAGGGAAGGGGAAAGAAGAAGCCTAGTGATTAGGAGAGGTTAGCTTTTAAAAGTTTTAGATGTTGTACCATTAAAGAGATGGGGATTTATTCCAAATGCTAGTGACAGGGTGTGCCTGCTCAAGAGAAGGATTCGAAGAGATATCCGATGCTGCTGTCCACTATGCTGTACTATACTATAAATAGGTTTGATTTGCTCCGTTTGTTCCCTTTTTCTCACTCTTTTTTGGTTCTATGATTGAGTTTTGTTTGATCTATTTCTGATAAGGTTGAATTGAATGAATACAGTTGGTTTTATTGATTTGAGATGGAGTTCTTTCATTGTAGAGACTAGTAGAAAGCACTTGAGTTCATGTTGTTGGTTAGGACCACACCATAGTAGAAAATGAAAAAGTTGATGAGGTGAGAAAAGTGGTGATGAGGGCCGTTAGCCCACTCAAAAGGTGAGAAGAAAAGAATGGCAGAGCAGACTAATCACAGCCAGAAGGAGCTGTTGCAGCTTATACAGTCTCTACAAGAGGGTATTTCTTTGTATGAGTCTTCGCTGGAGCCTTCAAAGCTTCTTGAGATTGAGACGGTTAAAGGTGATGAACAGAGCATCGATATTGAACAGGAGCTGATCAAGACTAGTAAGCTGATATTTGCACATTCTACGAAGATTGGTATTGCATTCAGAGCCCCAGTGTCTATTAATGCTGCTTATTCTCAGCTAAAGGAAAGTGGAGAGGTATTTTTCAGTCTAATTGGTGTGGTATCAAGATTGTTTAATAGTAATGAAGACGAGCAGAAGTCAGTACTAATCACTTTTGGAGAACTTTACAGAGCTGAGATTGTTGATCATGTGAAGACCCTTGTGGCTTCTTTTGGATCTTTACTTGAAGAGTTAAAGAATCTCGACTATGAGAAGAAGAAGGGGGATGTTGATGAAAGTGGGAGACTCGTTAGTGTTGGTAAAGTGTGGGATAATTGTCAGAAGTTAGAGAAGTTGATTGAAGGTGGGAAATTAACACTTCTGAAAGGAAATATAAGGCTGAGTGTGCAAGTTACTGAAGATCTGATTGAAGAGTATGAAGAATGGCTGGAGGATCCATCAGTTGTGGAAGATCCATTTGGCTTTGATGATGATGATGATGATGAAGACCCAGAAGAAGAAGACGTTAAGACGGTTGATGAGGAAGTGCTAGAATTGGGAAAGCTGTGGATTTCCAAAGTAAAGATGGTGAAGCTGCTTTTCTCGTCATTGATCAGATCGTTGCCCTCTGACAGTTCAAAAGTCAGTGGACAAGAAGTTGACCTGTTCAACAAAGAGCAGAACCAGTTCTTCAACCTCGTGGACGACCTTGTTGCCTCTATATTCCTCAACACTGACATCACTGAACTGCGTGCTGCCTCTAAGAAAATCTACGCACAGAGCGATTTACTCATCAAATTACTGAAGAAGCTCAACAAGGGCGATGAGAAGAAGACGCAGTGGCTGTCACTCTGGCAAGATAAGTTCCTTTTAGAGAAGACCGCATGATTACCCCCCATATTAATAGAGACTACTTACAAGTGGAAGAATAATTACTAAAATTCAATTCGTAAAGTACATAACATCTCTCTTTGTCTTCCTTTTCCTCTATGGCAGTTCTCACCACTCTTCGCCGTCGCTTTCATCGTCGCTTTTGCTGACTTTTTGCTTCCGGCTGTTCAGCGCAGCAGCTAGTGCGTCCTGTAGCGATCCTCCTCCTCCGCCAGCAGGAGCACCGCCCGTTGGGTTACTCGAGACTGGCTCACCTTTCTGCTCTTGTAGAATCACAGATGGCTTATCAAGCTGTGATTTGTCGACCTTCTTCAACGCGCCAATGCCTGCCCCTCTGATGGACGCCAAAAGTGCGTCTCTGCCATCTCCACCGGCTGGGATGGCTGCTGGAGGTGGTGCAGACTGCTGTGGCATCTGTGGTGGTGGTGGTGGCCCAGGTGCTGCTGGGACAGAGCTTTGAACTGGTAATGGAGGTGGCGGTGGTGGTGCAGATGAAGCAGAAGGGAAGCTTGTTGGTGGTGGAGCTCCATATGGCGACTGTTGTTGCTGTTGTGGAGGTAGTGGCGGAGCTGGTGGAGCTGCTGTCTGTTGTGCAGGTGGTGCAGGTGGTGCTATAGGTGCCCTGTTCACCTGCTGAGGAGGAAAGGCAGGTGGTGGTGGTGGTGTTGCAGCTACCGGCTGTTGATACTGCGGTGGTGGTGGGATATTTGGTTGTTGAGGAGAATATCCAGTATTCTGAGGCGTCGCTCTACTTGGTGGTGGTGGAGGCACAGCGCCACGTCTAGGTGGAGGTGGTGCTGGTGCGCCTGCTCTTCTGGCTGGTGGTGCTGGTGGTGGTCCTCTGTTTTGCCCAGGCGGAAGTGGTGGAGGAGCACCCCTAGCAACAGGTGGCGGAGGTGTAGGACGAGCACCAGCAGGGAGTGGTGGGTTTGGACGTCCACCAGGAATAGGGAATGGTGCTGCAGGAGTCGGTCTCTGCCCCGCTGGGAGTGGCGGGGTCGGTCTTTGTGTTGCTGGTGGTGCTGGTGGAACAGGATTTCTGTTCTGGTACCCACCGTAGCTCGGTGGAGCAGGTGGAGGAGCAGCAGCAACAGCCGAGTTAGAGGCCAACGGAGGCGGAGGTGGTGGCACAGCATGTACTGGCTGGTTAGGCAACGGTGGAGGCAGACTGTGTACCTGTCTAGGAGCAGATGGTTCGGACGTGTGCTGAATATCAGGGGTTTGTTCTCGAGAAGGTTCAACAGACGAAGGTTCTGAGTATTGTTGAGGTGGTGATGGTGCTCGTGGAGCTGGAGCTGGAGATGGTGAAGATGAAGCTGGTGGAGGAGGTGGTGGTGCTTTCTTCTTTATCGAAGGAGTGTGCGACAACGGTTCACTCTGCTGTTGACTATGCTGGGATGCCTGTCTTTGATGCTGATACTTTCTCGGAATAGGAGGCTCTAACCCAACTAATGGTCCACCTTGTTGTCTGATATAGTCCTTGATGAACTCCTTGTTGTCGGCGATCATGTCCTCTGAGATTCCAGCAGCAGCCAGCTCATTGTAAAGTGTTCTCCACTCTGGAGGCGGTAGATCGTCGTAATACAGCACATTCGTCACCTTTCTCACTCTCTGTTCACCTGTAAGCACAGACTCTCCTCTTGGACCAGCAGGCTTTGGACCGGTTTGAGGTTTCTTCTTCAATGCCAGGGCGTTCTTGTTCTGAACAGTCTTTTTGGATCCATGTTTCTCCCTTGTGGTGACTTTCTTGAAGAAGGATGAAGCGTCACTTGTATCATCGAACAGTAGGCCAGCGAGGCACTCTTCAAGCTCGAAGGTGTGGAAGAATGATCTGTCCTGGTTGTATTGGAAATTCACATAAAGCTCCTGATCCCACAGCACACCTCTGTGGCCCGAGATATCCACTAACTTTAGAAAAAATGTATGGCCAACAAGATCATCGACGAGTACAATCGCTCCTGAAAGTCCAGTATAGGTCCACTCCTGTGGATTGGGGTAGGCGACGTAGAGACGGGCGACTGAGGCAGCGAGCACCTTATTCGAGGCCTTCGGAATCACTCGTTTCACTTTCTCTTTGTCGGCAGAGTTCAAAGACATATCAATTGGCCTGTTTAGAAGGTTCGTCTACCGGAGATACTCGCTTTTCCCTGGTGCAATCTACTTCCTTTTGGCACCTTTAGCTGGTCTTAACTGTGCGAAATCCCATTTTGATGGAGTTGGCGAAGTTTAGCGAAAATTACCCCTTTAGGTAGTATAAACATCACTGTAGAAACCATATCGGTTCTTGTTCACATTTGTCGTTTTTGTGGTTTTTGTGCCATTTGTGTCCCGATTTGTGTTACTTTGGTGCTATTCGTATTCGTTGGAGTACAGGTGGCCGGATAAGCTTGAATTTAGTCCCCTGATTCATGGTCACGCTGCTAGATCTCCCCAATGAGGTGCTCATCCGCATAATCAGTTTGTTGGATTACTCCGATATTGTTTCCATAAGCAGAGTACAGGCCATTGGCTCACTCATTTCACAGTGTTCGACGCTCTTCACTTCATACGAGAGAGAGGACTCCCATGTTCTTAAAGAGATTGAGGTTGCTGATGTCAGAGTCTATACAGCAGACAATTGTGATTCCCCCGACTCTGTTAATTGTGGGGTGTTAATCTTTATCGAAACGGTTGAGCCTACGTTGAAAGAACTTAAGAGATTCTCACCTCTACTATCTATAAACACAAAGGTCAAATACATTTCAGTTCGCCGTGATCTGCAGTTCTTCCATGAGACTTTGAAGTTTGGTGTCGTCTCTGGGGTCATCACATTCGACACATTAAAGAACATCAACGACTACACAAATTACCTTCGAACCATTTCGAACTGGCAGATGTTTTTACCGGCTCAGAGGTCTTTTGCACTGATTGGTGATGTTGAGATGAACAAGATTTATCTACCAAATCTTGAACTTCTGGTGATCTACAGACCATTTTCTGGTCATTTTCAAAACAAAGATGACATACGGCCTCTGAATCTCAAGAGTTTGGTCTATATGAGCAGTTTTGTTGATACTGACTCCGAAGAAGATCCAAACAAGTATTTACAAAATCTTGATTTTACCCTGTTTCCTACTTCAACTTTTGCATTTTGCCCAATTAGCCTGACGTTCAAAGAGAATTACTGGAACCTCAAGGATTTGCATTTCAAAGTGTTGCAAGATCACTGTTCCCTCAAGGACATTGGAAGTCTAGAGAATCTGACATTCGACAGTTTGAAGAAGCTTTCCATATCTGTCTACTTCAAAGGTAGAATTGACCAACATGAGCAACCTGTATTAAAAGACATTAGCGCATCCCAATTGCAGCAGCTAACAATAGACTTTCATTTTGGTATTCATCCAATCATTGAGAATTTTAACATACCGAAAGACTGCAAACTTGTCTTGAATGACTCCAGTATCACATCTACCGTTGATCCCTGGCGTTCAATTCAGAGAACTTTCCAGGAAAAGCTGTTTGATCTATCATCATTTGATCAACAAGAGGAAATTCACATGTTGGGTTCAATGTTTCTTATTGGATCTTTACCCACAAGACATCTAAAGCGCTTCAAGATCAACTTTACATCAAGGTCAGTATCAACAGCACAGTTTGACCAACAACAGCCATTGCTTGATTTGACAAGTTTGTCAATTGTTAATGCGTTTGACACAGTCACGAAAGTCTGCTATATTCCTGCTCCTCGCCTCACCGAATTGAAGATCGTTGGAACTGCTAATAGAGTGAAAACCTTCCATGAGATTTGTGACAAGTACCCAACACTAGAAAGGTTGAACATTGAGGCAAGACTAATCAAGGAAAATGCCCCACGTCCAAGAGGAACGAAAACAACTACATTTGAGGAATTAAAGGTTCTTGTCTTGTGGGTAAACTGCAAGGATTTCAATGCCTTGACTCATGTATTTGAAAGATTCGAGTTTCCAAAGTTGGAATCTATCAGGGTCTCTATCTTGAATGCATCAAAGGGCGTCCCAGAGCTCTCTGTATCCTTCAAGAATATACAGAACCTCAAGAACTTGAGTTTTGAAGGTATCCCTTTTCCAAGAGGCTCGAAACTTCAAATCAAAGATGTACCCCAGGTGGAAAACCTCAGATTACCTAGAATAGTGGAGTCTGAGTTCTGCACAGTTGACAAGACACCTAGAATCAAGAGCTTTTATATCAACGAACAAAGACTAAAGCTCGATGGATCTACAGATTTGACGGTGATGGCTCAGGACGAGTTCGAAAGGCTGTCAAGGCTGTCAAAGAGGAAACACAGAGGAACAAAGTCCTTTGCTGAGCCTGATCCTGATTTTGACTGGAGCTGGTGACTGTCTCCTTGTGGAGAAGTGAGAGACTCCTGTGAGACACATAGTTAAGGGTCTTCTCTTAATGAATTCCGGTCAATTCCGACTTGTCACAATTTCCTTTGTTTACTTTTCTTATTGTTCACCAGAATTGCTCCTTCCTTGAAGCATAAAATTATCAATTGATCACTGGAATGGGCCATGACGAGTCTCACTCCTTTGGATTTTCCCTTGGAGGTCTGGTTGAAAGTCTTTGAGAGATTAGGATACTCAGATATCAAAGCATTGGGCGCAATCCCGCAGTTCTCCGCAATTTTGGCCTCATGTTCTACTTTGATCACAGGAACGACGAAGACGGCATCTCAGACACTGAAAGATCTTCCGTTCATTACGGATGTTCGTGTTTGCAAGACTGCTGAGGCTTATCTATCGGGAAACTTTGCAGAGAAAAAGGGCTTGCCACACTTTCTGGTATTTATCGAGTTGAGCAAGAAGGATGCGGTCGAGCCCAGGGGACATGAGGGCTGTTCAAAGACTGTCGAGTTCTTTAAGAAAGGCACTCGGAGGGTATATGTTATTCATCCTGAAGGTTTGACCAAGAGCATCGCTGGGTTCCTTGATGAGTCTGTCACTATCCCACGCCGAGAGGCACTTGAACCCATTGTCGGCAACATCGAAAGTAACAAAGTCAGCTTTGTGTACTTACACAGAAATATTCACCTGCGAAATCAAGACAACAGCCTGGGAGAAGGTACTTTTGAATTTCCAAACATTGAGTCTCTCAAAGTCACAGAAGAAGTTTCCGCTAACACTAGCTCCTTACTGGTTGGGAAGCAATGGGACTTCAAACATTTGAAGAGGTTTGGGTACACGCCAATGAAAGAAAACGAAGATCATCCATTCATTGGAAGACCGGACTTTTCCAAGCTCCCGATAGAATCTCTCACTTTTGACCAAAGAGCGGCAGATCATCATCTCAAAGGATTTATATCTCCCATCACACAAGTCGGTTCCACGCTAAAGAATATCACATTCAGTGCTCTCGAAGAAGTATGCATTCTCAGTGATGTGGGTGATATCGAAAATCTGTCCTTTCCCAGATTGAAGAAGCTTTCGCTGCGATTGAGCTGGTCTTTCAAAGAAGAGAGAAAAGTCTCGCCGATTGTCAAGAATCTCAGAGCACCGGTTCTCGAGTGCTTTGAGTTGCACCTATTTCTACAGCTCACTCCTATCTTGGAGAATATTGACATTCCGTCTACTTGCCGGGTTAAAGTCGCACAAAGGAGCTTCTACCCATACGAACACAAGTATGGACAGATAACAGTGGTGGGTAGGAACTCATTAGATTTATCTTTACTGGGAAACAAAGAGCAAGTCTGTTTGGTTGGTCATATTGATTTCTGGAATAAGATGGATTTGAGGGCCCTAAAGAGACTCACCTTGATGGTTGTTCTGGAACCATATCTGCTAAATGAAATCACAGAGATCCCAGAATTGATTTCGTTAGATGCTCTTTGCGTGAAGCATCTGAACAGTGTTGTTGTTACGCCTGCCTTCTTACCGGCTCCTTCACTAACAAGACTAAAGCTTCTCAATATGAAGGACTGCTATTCTGTCTTAGAGAAGGCCTCTAACCATTATCCACAGCTGAGGTACCTCAATATTGAGCTCACTTCAGTTGAAAATTCTGAAGAAAGGGAAGCTATATTTGAAAATGTTGTGGAGCTTGTGATATGGGTTGGTTTGGAGGACTTTGTGCACCTCAATACTTTCCTCAAGGTCATGAAGTTTCCTGCTTTGAAATGTCTGAGAATCAGCTTAAACGAAAAAGACAGGGAGAAAATTGGAAGAGTACATTCTAAGTCTGAATCCGTCTTCGTCCTCGATTTATCTTCTTTGAAGAGCCTCAAAAATTTGAGTTTCGGTTTAAGGTTTGCATGTAACTGCAAGGTTTCGATTGAAGGAGTTGAAGCTCTTGAGATTCTCAGAGTTCCAAGTATGTTGGATCACTTGTTGATTGACGTTGTACCAAAATTGAAAGAGTTGTGGATTGGTGAGCACAGATTTGAAGTAACCGGTGCCTTTGATTATAAGGATCTCCAGCAACAACTGCCAGAAAATCCTGAGAAGAAGAGAAAACTGGATTCTGAACCTTGGGAAGTGTTGAGGGATGAAGATGACTTTAACTGGGGTTGGGATCATGATTGAGGAGATAACTACTGGGATAGGTGATAAGAGAATATGTCATTTGATTTTGAGACTACCTCTGATCTACTACTACGAGAGCCAATCAAGTGGGGCATCACTACGAATTCTTTGACTCGTCCAGACCTCCCAGCCACCCCTTTCCAGACGAGTAGCTCAATGCTAATAAATAGAAGCCAATAAATAAGATGAGTAGTCAATAAATAGAAGAGTGGCCAATAAATAGAATGGATTTGACTGAATCAAATGTTAGTGAAAGAACTTGAACAAATAATAGAAGTATACTCACCTCTTGAACAATTAAAATGAAGAAGATCGAAAGTAGAGAAGAAGAAAGTGATTAGAAAGAGGAAAAGAAAGAAAAGTGGATTCATAGTTCAATTTATAGACGAACCCACAATTATTCCCAATAACCACAATTCCTAGATGAGACAAAAAAGGTGACACAAACACAAAGACAATGAAACCACAATTCTGTTAAAAGTTCACTAAGCTTAGTGTGATACTCAATAGAGAAATCAGAAGGTTATGAAGTATTGTAATTTGTGGTAATAACTGTTGATACTACACACAATAATCAGAGACAATATGGAAAAGTCCCATTCAAGTAAACAATTATAAGATATATCTGAGATGAAGTTGCTCAAAGTCTGTTCTATCCAGGAACTCCTCATTCTCCATCATTTCTGGGATTTTTCCCTCTGCCTGTAGCTTATCACGACGACGGTTCTCCCTCATGTTCACCAATCTGATCAATATTAGCACTCCCAATGAGCAGCCATAGAAGATAGCCACTAGTTTCTTACCGGTTGGATAATCAGGTGCCTCACTAGATTGGAATGTCTGTGGGCCAATCCAATTCCCTGCAGCATAAGCAATAATTTGTAGTGAATTGACCACTGTTTTCTTTGTTGAACCGACTGTGTTAGCTGCAATCATACTCATCATCAAACCCCAGGAAGAGCCAGCTCCCATGAGGATGTAGTATCCAATCAATAGTGGGACCTTGTTATTAACATCTAGAGTACTCATCATGATACCACCAATCATAGGGAAACTAATGGAGAAGATGGCTGGAATAGATCTCTCATTCATGTAGTCGGCCACCACTGGAACAATCAACTTGAATGTGGAATCAACCGCACCACTGGGCATTGACAGTAGTAAAGATCTCTGGTTCTCAAAGCCAAAGGACTTGATGATAATGGAGCCAAAGGAAGTGACACCTCCATTTGGGATATTCATCAAGAGCGAATAGAGAACGTAAAGGTAAGTTCTTGGATCCATGAAGGCTTCTCTGACCTGGTACCACTTCCAAGTATGCGATCCAGCACCTTGGAAATTACTTCTGACTCTGTCAATGGCAATGATCTTCTCTTTCTCTGTGAGGAAACCGGCCTTCAGCTGACTGTCTGGTAGAAGGAAGTAGAACATGACACCCATAACTATAGTGAAGAGTCCAAACAGCAAGAACATAATCTCCCAAGCTGAAATAGCAGCATTTGTAACATATGAAAAGCCATAAGCAATTGGAGAACTCAGTAACATTGCAAGACCATTAGCAGATAACCAAAATCCCATTCTTTTAGCCTGTTCGTTCTTCTTATACCATAAGGCAGTAATAAGCACAAATGCAGGAGTGATAGTCGACTCAAACATACCCAGCAGGAATCTGGTCGCCATCAAAGCACCAAAACTTCTGCACGCAGCCATGGAGGCCAACACAATTCCCCATGCGACGATGTTCATAGACAAGTACTTCCCTATTGAGTATCTATTCAGGAAGTAAGTAGTTGGAAACTCAAAGAAGATATAACCAGCGTAGAAAATAGATGATGCCCATGAGAACTGCTGACTGTTTGGATCTAAGTGTGTGTCCTCTCTGATCCCCATCAAAGCAGCATAACCAAGCGAGACTTTGTCTGCAAACTGGACACAGTATAAGACGAACAATAGAGGTAAGATCCGTGAATCAATCTTCCTCAGAACCTTACGTTCTTCCTCTTCTGTGTATGAGATATCTTTACCTTCAAGGAAAGCAAAGGCATCATCAACAGCTCTTTTTCCTGTCTTGAGTTTCGTATCATCATCGATGATCTTGATTGACTCAGTGTACCCTTCCTTAATGGACGGAGTGGGGGACTGAGTCACAGGTTGTTTCTCTATGGATGACATTCTTTACTGTTGATCTGATCTAAATCTACTAGTTTACAGTCCATCTAGTGTAAGGGTTCCTTCTTATATAGCCCCACCTGTCAAGGTTATACAGATAAGGAAAGCCTCTTGACACCTGCTCCGTTGACATTGGCATATTAATGAACCGGAGAACTCTTGGGGTTCTCCATGCCTCCAAAGCCTTATCGACTCATCCATCCAATTAAAGAACAATAACGGGAAACCGTGGGCGAGTTGGATGTTGATAGTTGGAGCTCCAGTATGTTGATTCTATCCTAAATAGGAAAGTCTAAAGATAAGAGAGAAACGGACGCAAAACGCACATGAGAGACTTTTGCTTCAGATCCGCAGCTGATAGAAGTTTAGTTGCAGCTTTCTCGTGTTGAACTGTGTGTTTGAAGTGAATTGTGTAATAATTAAGAAGTGTGTAGTGTTCATAATAGTACTGGAAACCGGGTTAATAGTAGCTGAGAAGGTAATAACCTACTATAGTCAAGTTATATCAAAGTGATGGTCCATACCGGGGTATTACTAGTCAAGGTACTACTTAATAGCACTATAACTGACGTATTTAATTATAACATTTTGATATATCCATCACAGTTATATAATAGATTCAACTAAAATTATAGAATATGAGACTGTGTTTTGTGTGAAATGATATCCGACGGACACCGACGGCAATAACAAGAAAGACGAATATACCCAACCAACGCTGCCCCTTCAACACTAAAGAGCTATTCTATAGGGTTATTCTACCAAATAATAAAGGAAAAAAGTGCTACAAGTGTCATATTGTGCTATTATAAGTACAGAGGTCTATTGATGACATAATCTTTCTTTGTACCATGACTAATCATATTTTGACACAAAAGTGGCATATGAGCAGAAGTGAGAAGCTTTCAACTTCACTCAAAACTCTTCTTATACCGGCAATTGCTTCCCAGAGTCACACAAAGTATTCAATTCAATCAGAAAGACAATGGGGTTTGCCAGTGTTTTTGCTCTTCCACAGGAGGTCATGGCTATGATCTTCAAACAGGTCAATTATGAGGACATTGCAGCTCTGGCAAAGATCTCTCAATTCAGAGACCCTATAAAGCGAGCTTCCACTCTAGTGAGATTTGCTGATAATCTGATGGATGACTCCTATATTCTCAAAGATATTCCCATTGAGGACATCAGAGTGGTTTGTCCAGGAGATGATGAGATTGAAGCAAACATTAATACGTCTGCTGGTGATTTGTTGTTTCTAGAGACTTCAATTGGGTACCATGACACTCTCAGGTATTTGGATCCTTTTATCATCAGCCACTCTAGAAGGAAGTTTGTCACTGCCCAGTTTACTAATGAGACACCAATGTCTTTCCATCCTCAGGAGTATGTTTACTACGAGACTCTTCAAAGCTTAGTGGCTATTCTGAGAGAGTATTTCGAGAACAGGGTATACGATGACATTCAGATTGTTTTCCCCAATCAGTCCTTTATCTATTTGGGTGAGGTCAGTAAAGCTGTTGGAAGATTCCGTTTCCCTAACATCAAGTCCCTGCAAATTGAGGAGTTGGTCTATGATGAACGGAGGCTCCAGAAGTTTTGTTTCCCAGTTTTGGAACATTTGGAACTGATACCGTCGTTTTATGGTTACGACAGATCAATAAGAAATGACGGACACCGTTTTGACTTTTCCAGATATCCAACCAAGTCACTCTCAATTGGCCCAAAGAGAAAGGATTTTACCCTCAAGAACATCAACTTCAAAGTGGTAACTTCATGCTCCATCAAAAGACTTCTGAAGATGGAAAACATCTCCTTCCCAAACTTGAAGAGACTAGAGATTAGTCTGACCGATTACAGTGATTATTGGTCTTCCTCTCCTCAAAATACCCCAGAGCTCGAGGAAATAAACGCACCAAAACTGGAATACCTTGAGATTTCTTTCCCTTTGGGTAGATTCCCACACCTCAGAAAGGTATCTGTTCCAACATCGTGCCTGATACACCTGGAGGGCCTGAACAAATATGAGACTCTCGCAACAGAGAATAGGGCTACAACAAGGGCGCTTGACAAGGAAACACAGAGATTCTTGAGCCACAGAAAGGAGCTCATTCTGACATCTCCGACCTCAGTTGCACTATTGGGCTCTTTGATGGATCTAGAAAAACTGAAGATTGTTGATACTTTATATATGAACAAAGAGGAGTTTATTTTCTTGAAGAAGTTGAAGAACCTCAACATATCAGGAGTATCTTGCGGTGAGGTTTTGAAGGGGTTGGACGCCCCAGAATTGGAGAAACTTAAGATCTCAGATTGTGAGTTTGACCCAGAGTTAATGAGACATATCTCTAAAGCGTACCCTAAGCTGAAATTGCTGAGTTTTTCCATTGGTATGAATAAAGAGTCCATTGAACTTCTCAAGGATCTTCAATCAGGTCCACTAGTGTTCAAAAAGCTGGAAACAATGGTTATTAGATCACACCTCACCTCGTTCAATACATTAAACACTATGTTCAAGTTCTTCACTCTACCAAAGTTAGAATCAGTGAGAATCTCCCAGAATGGCCAGTTCCAAGAAGAGAGTGCAGCGGGAAACTACAATATCTCATTCAAGGAGATGAAGGCTCTTCAGGAGCTTTACCTTGACATGAGTTTCACAGAAGGAAGCAAGCTAAAAATACAAAACATCAAGAGCTTGAAGACCCTAAGGATATCTTCACCAACTGAAGGTACCATCACCCTTGATAAAGCACCAAAACTACAGTCTGTCGAAATTGCTGGCGAATCAATTCCCTTTGAGAAGAACAGGGATATTAATAAGGTGGTTGAGAAGTACCTGAATGATCAGGAATCACAAAGAAAAAGACTCAAGCCAGAAGAGGAGTTCATGAAATACCACATTGCACCACACATGAATGTTTCTTCAAATTTCGACTGGTCGTGGGATAAGAACTAGTGCGATCATTCGACTCATTAATACAGATATGAAGCTTCTACCCTCTGAATAACAAAGTCAGAGTAATATAATAGCCTATATCATAACAATTTATGATATGAATGTGAATATATCACTTAAAACCAACTGTTCTCATACAAATTATCTCACTAAAGTAGACAAATATGCAGGGTCCAGTCCTCTATGATAAAATGAATTCCGGTCTAATTACATAATCTCCGTACCAGGCACTCCAGGATATCCGAGGGTAAACAATGAAGTAAGACAATAAACATCAAAAGAAATTCGTTAAATTCAGTATCAATTGGAAAATGAGAATCGGGAATTGAAATGGGGGGTACTGGATTCTTTGAACTTCCAGATGAGGTCATTTTGAAAGTTCTCAAGCAGTTGGATTATGAGGATATTGTCACATTGGGACGGATCCCCAATTTTACTTCCATCATCATGAGATCTGCGACTTTGATCACGCTGAAAGAGCCACAAAAAGCCGAGAAGCTGTATCCTTTGGTGTTCAGAGAGATTCCATTTTGTGACATTCAGATAACTGGTGTGGAGGAAGAGAAAGAAACTGGTGATATAGTGTTCCTGGAAGTGAACGACTTCAATAAGAGTCAGCTCTGTAAAGTCTCCAAATGGCTTTCCAATAACAGAAAGAAAAAGGTTCTGACAGTTACACGGGAGTTTAATGTCTTTGAATCCACCGTTAACGCTGTGAATTTTCAGCTCTGGAGTCAGTCTTTCTACTATATCTCAAGACCTGACGCATACAAAACGTTCCAGGAAGCCCTTCAGTACCTCAATGAAGATCTCAAAGCGGAGAATTGGCAATTGTATGCACCACTCCAGAAGTTTATGATGGTAACAGACAAGATGTATCCGGACACATATCAAATTCCCAATTTACAGAGTCTTCTAGTTCTAAGAGAAGAACTCAGTGGTGATAGCAGAGATGCATTCAGATTCAAAGATCTTAAACACCTATACTACATGTCTGACTACCTTGAAGATCTACCAGAGAAGGAGCAGAGGTTCTCAGATCAGAGACTGGACTTCAGTCTTTATCCCACAGAGTCCTTTTCTTTTATTCATAACATGCAACGTAACAACCATCAATTCTGGAGATTTGAGAACTTGACCTTTCTGGCCCTTGAACAGAAGTGCTCTTTCAATGCCATTGCAAGTTTGAAAAACATCAGGTTTCCAAGATTGAGAAGTCTGAAGATTACTACGCATTGGAGAGAAGAACCCCTATATGGAATACCTGCTGTTATTGAAGATCTTTATGTTCCAGTGCTGGAGAGATTCAGAATTACTTTCCCCTATGGTGCAGTACCCATTATGAAAGGCGTTGAAATCCCATCATTGTGCAGTATCTTCCTTGATGACTTTTATGATTCAATATTACCTACAGAGGAGAATAACAGTCTTTCATTCATGGAAAAGAACAAGTTTTTGGAACTCGGTGGTTCATTGAAGCTGTTTGGAATGATCCCTGAGGAGAATTTGGAGATATTGTTGATCACAGTGGTAAATTATAACCTATTACTGGGTAATTTTGAGAAGCAGAAACCTTTCCAATCTCTGAAGAAGTATACTCTCATCAATCAGTCTAACCCTGATATTAGATTGCTGTTTATACCAGCACCGAATCTAAAAGAGCTCAAGTTCTTTGGGATTTCCAAAAAGACAAAGACCTTATATGACATCTGCTACCACTTTCCCAAACTTGAGAGACTGAATATGGAGGTACATTCTATCAAAGCCAATGAGAAAGCACCGAAGAGAAACCTGGCCACTGAATTTGCACATTTGAAGGAATTGGTGATATGGACCAGATGTGCTTCTTTCAACCTATTGACACAATACCTGAGAAGATTCTCCTTCCCTGTCCTTGAGTCCATAAAGATCTGTTTCCACGCAATAAAGTCTGTTGAGAAGGACTTTGTGATATCCTTTGAGTCAATCCCGACACTCAAGAACCTGAACTTTGGTCTTGCTTTCCCCAAAGAGGCTAACTTGACTATCGAGGGGGTTTCTAATCTTGATATTTTGATGATTCCTAACGCTTTGGAGTGGATAAAGGTTGATGATGTTCAACCAAAGCTCTCGAAGTTGGTTATTCATGATGATAAGGTGAACTATAACACTACAGAGGACCTAAATTCAGTCATAGAGAACCATCTGGACAACATCCGTGAGGTCAATTCCAGGAAGAAAGCAAAGAAAGATATATCTTATCCTACTCCATACTCTGAGGGATATTTCAATTGGTCCTGGGATAAACATCCAGTACGTGGTGAGCCTGAGGCTGGTACTTGGGGAAACCGAAACTGGTGAGTCTTACTACGATTGCATGATATGAGAATAAATCAAAGTATCAAAGTATAGAATCAAGCCTCAGAGGCAGAGCTAATGACTGATCCATTGGCTTGAGAATCCTCTTCTTTCTCCAGCTGATCACTAATGTAGTCTCTGACTCTGTTCTGATACCTGTCAAACCAGACAATAACCCAATTGTAGAAGAACTGGAAACAAGCGAGTGCCAAAGCGAATCTCATACCCTTCTCGTACTTCGGAGCATGTTTCGTATTGAACAGCTTCAGTCCCATTGGAGTTGTAGCGAAGGAAGTCACCAAGTTGAGTGAACCAAGTGTGAAGGCACGAACCTGCGCGTCTTCCCTTGTCAGCTCATTAGCCCAACTAACCACAATCACAGAAACAGGAGCACAGACACCAATTATTGAGTATGCGTAGAACTCAGCTGCTCGAGGGACATCCCATTTGACGAGGATTGAGAGACCAGAGATCCAGAAAAGGAGAAGAACGGCGTAGACTTCACAGTAACGACCCCTCCAGTCACAAACAAACCCAACTAATAGGGAAGTAACAGCTTTAACACCAGCCTGAATTGATGGGATGTTGTTTCTGTCGTAGATGTTGTAGCCCTGTGCCTTGAGGACAATTCCCCAGTAGTTACCAGCACTTTCCGTCATTTGACTGATGGCATAGGCGAAAGTGAAGACGTAGAACTGCCATGAAGTCAAAGCTCTTTTAACCAATCCAAAGCTGAACTTGTTAGTCGAGTCAACGTCCTTCACAACTCTGATCTTCTCTCTGATGAAGTCGATCTCTTCAAGCGACAAGTAGAAGTTCGGTTGTCTTCTCGAAGGGTCCTGTGGGAGAACAATGAAGCCGAATATAGCCACTGGAATAGAGATACAGAAGTCCACAATAAACGGCCACTTCCAGGCATCAATCCCACCAACTCCGTCCAAACTAACGAGTCTGGCTTGCAATAAACCTCCAACTAGTGGACCGACACAGCCAGACATGATGAAGACAGCACTTCTAGAGACCAGAATCTCCTTACTGTAGAAAGTACCCAGTATATAGAAGATCGAAGGATAGGCAATACCTTCACAAGCACCCTGAATGGCTCTCACTAGCACCAGAGTTCCATAAGACTTAGTAGTGATAACCAGCACACAAGCAAGAGACCATGCTACTTCAAACAATGGGAAGACGTAATTAGGTCTGAATCTCGTCATCAATAAAGGACCAGACAAACCCCAGACGGCGTAGTTGATACTGAAAGCCTGGACCAGCCAGATGTACTGGTCTCCGTGCATTCCATAGTATTCCTGCATCCCGGAGACATAGGCGTTCGAGACATTGGAGCTGTCGAGGTACTTGATGAAGAAACTGAGGCAGACAAACGTCAGGACAAAACAATCCAATTTGAAGATGAGTTTCTTCTCAAAGGCAGACGAATCTGCTGGATACCACACGAAGAAGCTTCTCTTAGTCAATGAGCGTCTCGGAGAGGCCCAGGACCAGAAAAGCCGTTTTCTTGTGGCACTGTCAACGTGAATATGCGAGAAGTCCCGCTTGGCTGCTTGGCTCTCATTGACGCCATTTTGGGACTTCACCTCGGTGGCTTCAACCTTGAGTTCGAGCTTCTCGTTAGTCGCTTCTTCGATACTGCTGGACATTTGTTGACTGGTGAGCGAGAGGTTACAGAGAGAAATTTGGGAGGGAGGTCGTACGCTAGATATATGGATAGCCTTTCATGATAGAGGAATTGCATATCAATGAGCTGAACACCCGAACCAAACTCTGCATCCAGTAAGATAGGCTGGACCTTCCTTCTGGTTTTGAGGGACCAGAATATGTGGCGACTACAGCCGTGTGCTTTTTTGGTGGAGATTGCGATGTGTGTGGGTATTGTTTAAGGGTTCAGTACGTCTATGTGGCGTTTGAATAGGTGATTACTATTCATTTGGTAATAAGTTAGTGGCTGCCGGTGAGTGAACCTCACAATACTGTAACACTACACTGAACCACACTCAACCACACTGTGTTGCTATCTCACGATAATAACGATGGCTTTATCTGCCTATAAATTGTTGATCCGTCAAATTTACCCCAAACGGGTCGCTATGCGGGTCCCAATTACAAATAGACTGAGAAACCTTTGAACGTATAATTAACACGAGGATCACCAGCCAGCTAACACTCTTACTGCTCTGCTACAATGGCTGACTGAAGGAATGGCTACTCTCAGAAAAGAAGAGAAAGTGGTGATTATTGGTGCTGGGACTTTCGGCTTATCTACTGGTCTCCATCTTCTGAGGAAAGGCTACACAAACGTCACTCTTATCGACCCATATCCAGTCCCTTCCCCTCTGTCAGCTGGTGATGATGTCAATAAGATCCTCCAGAGCTCCTCATCGAAGCCATTTTACGGGGAGTTGGCTCTTGAGGCACTGGAGAAGTGGAAGAGCGATTCCGTGTTCAGCCCAGCGTACAATGAGACTGGTGTTATCTATTCAACTAATAAAGACTTCGACCAGCTCGAGAGAAGTAAGCAGATCAAGATAGACAACGGATTAAAAGTGAGAGATCTGAATGAGCAGGACCTCAAAAAGGTGTTTCCTTTTAGTGAGGATTCTCGCAAAGAGAGGTTTGTTGGATGGAGAGGGTATCATCAGGTGGACAAAAGTGGTTGGGCCTTCGCTTCACTCGCCCTCGAACTCACAGCGAAAGAAGTCAAGAGGTTAGGAGGTCAGATCATAACAGACTCTGTTGACATGATCTTGTACGAGGGCAATGGAACTGTTGCTGGTGTCAATCTGCTCTCTGGAAAGATCATAAATGCAAATCGAGTGGTCATTGCAGCTGGTGCACAGTCGTACAAGTTCCTAGACTTCGAAGGTCAGCTATTAGCTAAAGCATGGACAGTTGGCCACATAAGACTCACTTCAGAGGAGGCAAAGGCACTTAAGGGCGTCCCAGTGTTGACTAATGCCGAACATGGCTTCTTCTTTGAACCAGATAAGAATAACGACCTGAAGCTTTGCAATGAGTTCCCAGGATACATCAATTTTGATCCACAGACAAAGGAATCAGTTCCAGTTTATCGAAATGAGGTACCAAAGGAGGCTGAGAAGTACCTGAGACTGTTTCTAAGGGAGACATTCCCAACTCTTGCAACGAGACCGTTTAGCCTTACAAAGATCTGCTGGTGTACAGATACACCAGATCGCCATTTCTTGATAGGCGTTCACCCTCAGCACGAGGGATTAATCCTGGGCACTGGGGACTCTGGCCAGGGCTTCAAGTTCATGCCAACGGTCGGTGATTATATCTCTGAAGTCGTGATAAAGGGAAACGAGGGACTGGACAGGGAGAAGCGAGATCTATGGAAGTGGAGGCCAGAAACTGGGAAGAACCGTGATATTTATGCCCTTCAGTCCAGATCTGGTGGGTCAAATGTCATAAAGGATCTAAAGGATGTGAAAGATTGGACTGATGGGAAGGGATTACTAGAAAAGAGCTTCTTATAAGAGTTTGTACTTGAGTATTAAGGCTATTACATCTTCACAGTAGGGTAATGCTCTTCGCCCCAATACGGAAATATTCGCACTCTCAATAGAAAACATATTAGTAATAAATTAATAATCAAATATCTTAGTAATACATTACTAATACATAAACACTTCCAGACCGGGTAACTCCCATCGCACTTTTTCCAAAAATTTTTCAGAGATGAGCTCTCTTCTTAACTATAGAGAGAACAGGCCTATTTAGAACCACTCCAAACCACATAGAAATGTCCGAGCAGTTCATCAAGCCAGAGAACATCAGTGCCTCTGCACAGGACACCTCCGAGTGGCCACTTCTTCTCAAGAACTTCGACAAGCTCCTCGTCAGATCCGGCCACTACACGCCCATTCCTACCGGTTCTTCACCACTAAAGAGAGACCTCAAGTCCTACATCTCCTCCGGTGTCATCAACCTCGACAAGCCATCCAACCCATCCTCCCATGAGGTTGTCGCCTGGATCAAGAGAATCCTCCGTTGTGAGAAGACTGGTCACTCTGGTACTTTGGACCCAAAGGTTACTGGGTGCCTGATTGTTTGTATTGACAGGGCTACCAGATTGGTCAAGTCCCAACAGGGTGCTGGTAAGGAGTATGTCTGTATTGTTAGACTCCACGAGGCTCTTGAGGACGAGAAGTCCCTTGGTCGCTCATTGGAGAACCTGACTGGTGCTTTGTTCCAGAGACCACCTTTGATTTCTGCTGTTAAGAGACAACTGAGAGTCAGAACCATCTACGACTCCAAGTTGATCGAGTTCGACAACAAGAGAGGTCTCGGTGTCTTCTGGGCTTCCTGTGAGGCTGGTACGTATATGAGAACACTGTGTGTGCATTTGGGTATGTTGCTCGGTGTTGGTGGTCACATGCAAGAGCTTCGTCGTGTGAGATCCGGTGCCTTGGACGAGAACGACAACATGGTCACCTTGCACGATGTTTTGGATGCTCAATGGACCTATGACAACACTAGAGACGAGAGCTACTTGAGAAAGATCATTTCCCCATTGGAGACTCTTCTTGTGGGTTACAAGAGAATTGTCGTCAAGGACTCTGCTGTCAATGCTGTCTGTTACGGTGCTAAGCTCATGATCCCAGGTCTTCTGAGATACGAAGAGGGTATTGAGCTTTACGACGAGGTTGTCTTGATCACCACCAAGGGTGAGGCTATTGCCATTGCTATCGCACAGATGTCCACTGTTGACCTTGCTGGCTGTGACCACGGTGTTGTTGCTAAGGTGAAGAGATGTATCATGGAGAGAGACCTGTACCCAAGAAGATGGGGATTGGGTCCAGTCGCTTCCAAGAAGAAGCAGCTCAAGTCTGAGGGTAAGCTCGACAAGTTTGGTCGTGTCAACGAGAACACCCCAGAGGACTGGAAGAAGTCCTACATCAGCCACGAGGGTAACGATGAGTCGGCTCCAGCTCCAGCTGCTAAGCCATTGATCGCTGAGGTTGAGTCCACTCCAGCTGCTGACGAGTCTGTCGCCGACGTTACTGTTGGTGATGCTGACGAGGAGAGCCCAAAGAAGGAGAAGAAGGAGAAGAAGGACAAGAAGGAGAAGAAGGAGAAGAAGGAGAAGAAAGAAAAGAAGGAAAAGAAGGAAAAGAAGAGAAAGGCTGAAGATGACGAGGAGGAGGATGGAAAGAAGAAGAAGTCCAAGAAGTAAGAAAGCATTTAATCTCAGCACACAACGCACAAGCACACTTTGTACACTAGTTTTTATACTGTCATGTAACTTATAATCGACTAAGAAACCATCTACGTAGCTCTACTCTCCCTATTCTATACTGGAACAGATATATGCATTAAATGTAATTCAACCACAACCATACACAACCAAACATCATTAGAATTCATCATCACAGACATTAACTATAACCTTCTCTTCTCTTTCTCTATATCAGCACACAAACGAATGATATTTCACTCAGAAGTACTGGTTGATCACCTCCTTCTGCTCTTGCGTCAGTGACAATGGGTAATCAATCTTGTACTTGATCTTCAAATCACCTCTCTGACCAGGCGACTTCGAGATCGGCATACCGAGGCCAGGATATGTGTTCTCCGACGTTGGCTGCACTGGCGATGATCTCGAGAATGGTATCTTTCTGCCATCCACGCTCTCTATAGTCTTGTCGAAGCCCAGCAGTGACTCCTTGAAGGTCAATGGCAGTGTGTATATCAGATCGTTGCCATCTCTCTTGAATGTTGGATGTGGTTTCTCTTGCAGGATGAACTGGATCGTCTTACGGCGTCCCGATGGTGTCCAGTCTCCCTCGTTCTTGAATGTGATCTTGGTGCCCTCTTTCCAGCCAGGCTTGATATTGATCTCCATGATCTTCTCCTCTCTGGTCCCACTAGGACCTTTTCTCGTGAGCTTCATCTTCTTGGTTCCTCCAGTGGCCAGATCCTCGAGCGACACAGGAAGCTTGACAGGCGTGACTTCTGGCTCTGGCTCTCTATGCATACCACCGCCGAATCCACCAGGCATGCCGCCTCCCATTCCACCAGGCATTCCACCACCCATACCACCAAATGGAGAACCACCAGCACCGCCAAAATTGAAGCTGAAGCCGTCGTCGCCCATTCCACCACTTCTGGCGAACTGTTCAAAGATGTTGGAGGCATCAGCAGAGGAGAAGCCACCACCGAATGGAGAGCCGCCGCCAAATCCATGGAAGCCTGCCCCGCCTGGACCGCCTGGACCGCCCTGGCTGAACTGTGGGCCGCCGTGTCTGGCGCCTTCAAGACCGAATTGGTCGTATGCTTCTCTCTTCTCTGGATCACTCAGAACATCAAAAGCCTCTGAGATCTCCTTGAACTTCTCAGTGTCTCCGGTGGGCTTGTCTGGATGATACTTGAGGGCCATCTTTCTGTATGCCTTCTTGATCTCCGCGTCTGAGGCGGATGGCGACACGCCGAGTCTGTCGTACAAAGCCGTTTCTCTCACCATTTTCTTTCTCTCTTGTCAATTGGAATTGCTCTCTTCAATCAGAAGCGAAATTGGTGATGTTTACAGGTGCAGAAGAGAGAAAGTGCGCTTTGGCCATGTATAAATACGTCCACTTTGTGATTATGTCAGCCGATTAGACGCTCTCGATTTTTCTGGAAAGTTCTGTGCTTTTATTCCGAAAAGGGAAATTTGATGTTTCCAGAAGAAACAAAAACAAACCACAAAAAGGACTTTCTAATACGGGACTCAGCGGCTAATAAAAATTAGCTATAGTTGTTTTTTTGAAGAGAAAAGGCTCGTTGATTATGTCAGTTCTGCTCGCGTCTGCCGGTTATGACCACACAATTCGATTTTGGGAGGCGCTGACAGGTGTCTGCTCGCGGACAATCCAACACGCCGACTCGCAGGTCAACAGGCTCGAGATTACCTCAGATAAGCGCTTCCTCGCAGCGGCTGGCCATCTCCATGTCAGACTCTACGACATCCGCACCACCAACCCAAACCCTGTCACCTCCTTCGAGGGACACACCAACAATGTCACATCCATCGCATTCCAGTCAGATAACAAGTGGATGGTATCAAGTTCAGAGGACGGCACAGTGAAAGTGTGGGATGTTAGGGCCCCTTCAGTCCAACGTAATTACAAACATAACTGTCCTGTCAATGAAGTTGTCATCCATCCAAACCAAGGTGAGCTCATCTCATGCGACCAAGACGGTAATGTCAGAGTGTGGGACCTTGGAGAGAACCAATGTACTCATCAATTGATCCCTGAAGACGACGTACCAGTCCAGTCTGTATCTGTCGCCAGTGATGGCTCAATGCTAGTCGCAGGTAACAATAAAGGTAACTGCTACGTCTGGAAGATGAATGCCCAGCTCAATTCTACTCAATTACAACCTGTTACGAAATTCAGATCGCATTCCAAGTACATCACCCGTGTTCTTCTATCATCAGACGTCAAACATCTATCGACCTGTTCAGCAGACCATACAGCGAGAATATGGAACGTTGATGATTCGTTTTCACTTGAGACGACACTTCAGGGTCATCAGCGGTGGGTTTGGGACTCTGCCTTCAGTGCAGACTCAGCATATTTGGTCACAGCATGTTCTGACCATTATGTGAGGTTGTGGGATTTGTCTACTAGTGAGACGGTGAGGCAGTACAATGGTCATCATAAAGGTGCTGTCTGTGTTGCCCTGAATGATGTATGAGGGAGCAGGTCTCCCCCACTTTTGTAGCATGATTATTCTCGAGAAAGAGAGAAGGATGATGAGTTTTTTGGTTTATAGCATTTCAATTGAACGATTGATGAGTTTCATGGATTATGGATGTAGACTTGGTGTTAGTGGTGGTAGAAGTATCTTGTACAAGTATCTTGATCGATTTTCAATTGAGATCGATGTACAATAAATTAACAGAATAATTGGCTCTGAACCAGAATAAAGTCAATAAATCATAAATAATCAACTTTTGCTTTAACATAGTAGTCAATTGATCTGTCATAATATCTTAAACATTCGTTATATTCTAAAGTATTCAGGCTTGTTGATGCCATAGTTAAGAAATCGAGTTCCGAGGGCAAATCATAAAGAAATCACTAAAATCAATATAACAGAAGAAATATTGAAGATAATGACTTGTAAGTACCTTTAAAAGATGGACTGAATGATTATACATATTTGAATATACTTTAGTTACTGGAATACTCAATATTCATCAACTTATTCGCCAATTTGCAAGTTCTGGCCCAACCATTATGACCTATTTCTCCAGCGGTTCCAAAAGTCAACAATTCCGGGATAGTTTAATGGTTAGAATCGCCGCTTGTCGAAGAAGAGTAATTTCTCTTTCAACAGTTCGCGGCTGATCGGGGTTCGATTCCCCGTCCCGGAGGATTTTTTTGTTTTTACACACACAAACACACCAATTATACACAACTCTAACAACTTAATGATTCGTTATACAAGTTGAAGTCTCTTCGCTTCTGTTTCCCTTTTTCTTTTGTACAGCCGCTTGAATGCTGATAAATAAACCGATCACGAATAAATAACTCCGACTCTGAGCTGAGAACAGGCAGCCGCACGTCCAATGAGGTTCGTGATTCCGTCCACAGATTTAGTTATCAATTCAAATCGACTCTATTGTTCCCAATTAAGGAAGTATCCCCGACTCTATATAACCATCTGCTTGAACTATGGCCTATATAACAAGACAATACGTCTCTTAAATTGGCTATCTGATCCGTCTAATCACTATCAATTCATGAAGTTCTCGGCACTGCTCTCCACCGGCTCTCTCGCCTCAATGGTGGTGGCCTCCTCGCAAGGGAGCTCCTTCTTCTCCCCACAAGCCATCCTCAAACAGTTTGGCTTTGACTCTACGAACCCCTCCACAGTCAATCTCAGCGACTACAACTACAAGGACTCCCACGGACTGAGCGAATCTACCCTCACTGATCTCTTCTCCCTCCACAAGCTGTTAGTCTCCACCGAGTCCCTGAGCTTCAACGAGCGCACAGTGGCCCTAGCCTTAGCTGACTACTTCCGCTCTCGCAATCTGACTGTTGAGCTACAAGAGGTCACTCCAGGCAGAGTCAATGTCCTGGCTTACAGAGGCTCCATCAACGACACGCGTGTTGTCCTGAACTCGCACTACGACACCGTCCCGCCATACTTCCCTTACTCCATCCAGGCCAATGGGACCAGAATCTACGGCCGTGGCTCCCTCGACGCAAAGGCACCAGTCGCCGCACAGTCAATTGCCTTCCTGGACCTTCTGGAGTCCGAACCTGAGCTGTTGAAAGACGGTGATGTGTCGCTTCTATACGTTGTTGGTGAGGAAGCTGGTGGTGACGGCTTCAGACACTCAGTCCAGAACACAATCCACAAGAACTGGGAGTCTGTTATCGTCGGTGAGCCTACTGAGAACAAGCTCGGTGTCGGTCACAAAGGTGGCTTCACTGGGGTCTTGAACGTTACTGGTGTCGCAGCACACTCCGGCTATCCACATCTCGGTGTCGATGCCAACAGAATCCTCGTGGACATCCTACACAAGTTGAGAGAGAAGGAGCTGCCAGTTGATGATCTGCTGGGACCATCAACGGTGAACTTTGGGCTCATTGAGGGAGGTGCAGCTGCAAATGTCGTCTCTGCACACGCGAGTGCCGCTCTTCTCTTCAGAGTCGCTGCTGATGTCGACAAGTTCGCTGAGATCGTTGAAAGCGCCATCCAGGAGGTCGAAGGTGGTCCAGAACACGCAAAGTTTGAAGATGCCCGTGGGTTAGGTCCTGTCTTCTTTGATCACGATGTTGAAGGATTTGACACGATTCTTTTGGGCTATGGCACTGACGCCTTCTCCCTATTGGGTGATCCAGTCGAACACAGATTCCTGCTTGGACCGGGAACTATCCACGTCGCTCACCGTCCAGATGAACACGTCGTTGTCGATGACCTCGTCGCTGCAGTCGCGGGCTACAAGAAGCTGATCAAGCACGCATTGACCTTGTAAGGAAAGAGATTGCACTAACTGAAGACCCTGACATGTAGCCTAGTAGGTACTACTAGGGAGTACTCTCCAGTGTCCACCTAAAGATCTCTCGCTCTCTCTGCCTAGAAATACCCAGCTCTGCCTAGAAATCCCCCCTGCCCGGCCCTAAGCTCTGACTGGATTTAGTCCCGTTTAGACAGGACTTATTTTTTCGTCCCCTGCATGAGCCTTGAAAGTTGAGACTAGTCCCGTTTAAAATATGAGACTGGGGACTGATAGTCTCATCGGACTCAGACTCAGGATCAACCGAGACTATGCCTACAATGATCTGCCATCACCACCAGATCATACGTCTCTAAAGTCTGTGTGAATGTGGCGTCTCCAGATCTGTGGGCCTCGTTTTCCGCTCCTGTTTTCCGCCGTTTCTCGTTATCTCCAGGCCGGTCCTGACTCCTGTCATTGCTCCGCTATCGGGAAGACGCGCGTCAAACCCTTATCACGCGCTTCGCTGTAAATAGCCTTAACTGGACTAGTATCGAGACTATCAGTATCAATTGAGTCCCGACAATGTACACAATGGACTAGTCCTGCTATCAGTATAAAGATCCACCAGTCCCCCGCACAAGTCCTGAGATCTGAGATCCTCCAAGTGTTAGTTAGTCCCCAGACACAACATGTCAAAGAAAGACGAGTCCCACACCGCTACGTCTCTCGATGTGGAAATTGCATCCATCAACGAGATCTCAGACCCAGTGGACTCAAAGAAGGAAGAAGTCGCAGTGACTTCGATTCCCTTCAAGAAGTCCCTCGAACTCTTCTTCACTATGAAGGACCCACCAAAGAAGCCCCGTTCACCATTCTTCTTCTGGTACCCACCAAACCAGTCCAAAACAGAGCGTCATCTCGTCTTCAAACTCGACATCACCATCATGACTTATGTCTGTCTGTCCTATTTCGTTCGTTATCTTGATGCCACGAATATCGCAAGTGCCTACATCACCGGTATGAAGGAGGATCTCGAACTCACTGGTGAGCAGTACGTTTGGCTGACACAGCTTTTCCAGGCTGCCTACTGCTTTGCTGGAACATTCGGTGCCCTTCTCCTGACCAGAATCCAATTCTCAAAGCTTCTGCCAGCTCTGGAAGTCGCATGGGGTCTAATGTGTCTGTTCATCTACAAGGCCACTGCATTCAAGACTGTTGCTGTGCTTAGATTCTTCCAGGGTCTTTGTGAAGGTATGGCATGGCCTTGTATTCACTACATTTTGGGTTCCTGGTACACGAGACAGGAACTTGGAAAGAGAACCTCCATCTTCACATCTGCTGGTATCGCGGGCATTCTTCTATCAGGAATCATCCAGAGTGCTCTTCAAAAGACCATGGATGGTAAACATGGCCTTGCGGGATGGCGTTGGTTGTTCATTATTGATGCCTGTGTGACTTTCCCAATTGCGTTTCTTGGATACTTCTTCGTCCCTGACTCTCCAGAATTGACAAAGCCTCGTTTCTACCTATCTGAGGATGACTTGAAGCTTGCCAGAGACAGAATCAAAGTCGATGGAAGAACCAGAGTCGACAATTTCGACCGTTCCACCCTCAAGAGAATCTTCACCAGTTATCAATGGTACCTATTTGTCGTAATGTGGGTTATATGGGGAATGGGTGGTACTTTACAACAGTACTTCGGTGTTGTGCTGAAGGGCCTTGGATATGACGTCTACCACAGAAACAACATCCCAGCAGCTGTGTCAGGTGCTGGTATTCTTGCGTCTCTGATTGCTGGTTTTATCATTGATGCCTACGAGAGAAGAATCGAGTCTGCGCTGATTATGCAAGGTATTGGTCTTGTTGGTGCTATCATTGTCAAGGTTTGGGATGTTCCCCGTGCTGCTCTTATTACAGGTTATATCTTCCTTGGTGTTTCCTTCATGACATCTCCAGTTATCGTTGGTTGGTGTAACGAACTGTGCAAAGAGGATAACCAATTGAGAGCTGCAACTATTGGTTCTTTGAATCTGTTCCAGGGTTTGCTTGGTATCCCATTTGTGATCACTCTATTCAACACCGACTATGCTCCAGAGTACAAGCGTGCGTCGAGTGCTAATTTGGCACTAGCTGTTGTTGGCTTCTTATACTTCTTCTTGATTCTGGCCTTTGATAGATACCAGAGCAGAAAGAGAGCTTATGTGAAGGAGATGATTTATGAGGCAGGGAAGAGTCAATTGTCTGTCGAGGAGAGAATGTCCGTGGAGCAAAGTGACACAAGTTCTGAGAAGGCCAGACTCGCAGAGAAGGCCTAGTTTTAGTTAGTATTGTGGTTTTTGGTATCAATTGGTATGGTTTCAGTTTGTCTTTTTACGTAGTTGGGAAGTTGATGCTTCTTCTATAAAGTTTCAAGAGCCAAGACGAGAGCGTTTACCGTTGAAAGTTTAACTGTAATTTATTCTGATCGGCTCAGTATCAACCGACGACTAAGTCTGCCTTCAATATAATTAGCTTAAGGCTAAGACGGACTCCGGAGTCATTACAATTTATTGGATGGGCTTGTGTTTCTCTACGCTTGCTGTACCTTTTTGGTGTGTGGCACAAGTCTTGGAGAGCATCGGATTTCGGCAGAATACGTCAAAGTTGACACCTGCTTTGACAGGTGCTTAGGCATTCACAAGACCAAAACCGATAACAAACTGATAAACAGATAAATTTGAGCTATTGAGACGCTGGGACTACTCTGATAAAACAATGAGATAGTTCTAACAGCGATTACCGCCCGCGGATCTTTGATGGTCATCACCAAGGGTCCAATAGCCACAGTCGCAAACTTTACTTCAGCCCCAGGTACCGACCGGTGCAGTCGGCAGAAGCCATCAATGGCACCATCAGACAATGGCCTGATAAGAGATTAATCAGCTAATTAGAGTGACTGCTTCTCCACACTCTACTACATCCAGCCGCTTCTTCCACAGTTTTTTGTGTCTCAACTCTCTCTGCACTGTGGTGGCATCCTTCATCGCCATTGTCTACACTTCCGACAACCACCTTCCTATAAAGCCCCTAGAGGACTCCAGAATGGGGAAACTGTACTCTAAATTACCAGTTCACAAACCCTCGAAATGGTCTCACCGATAGAGGACAAGTCTCCCCATGAAGTAGAGGCCCAAGAGACTAACTCTATTACCACGCACGAGACGGAGAAGCCGCAATATGCCATCACTTCGATCCCCTTCAAGAAATCCCTCGAGCTGTTCTTCTCACGCTCTGTCCCACCAAAGGAACCTCGAGGGAAGTTCTTCTTCTGGTATCCGCCAAACCAGTCCCGTGAAGAGAAGCGTCTAGTCTTCAAGCTGGACGTCACCATCATGACTTATGTATGCCTGTCCTACTTCGTCCGTTACCTCGATGCAACGAACCTCAGCAGTGCCTACGTCACGGGTATGAAGGAAGATCTCAACATCAGCGGAAAGCAGTACGTCTGGCTGGTTCAACTGTTCTCTGCAGCCTACTGTTTCTCTGGGTTTCTTGGAGCGATGCTGCTCACTAAGTTGAAGTTCTCTAAGTTACTACCAGCAATGGAGATCGCCTGGGGATTACTCTGTCTGTTCATTTACAAGGCACAGAGCTGGAAGACTGTTGGTATCTTGCGGTTCTTTCAAGGGTTTTGTGAGGGAATGGCATGGCCTTGTATCCACTATATCTTAGGCTCATGGTACACCAGACAGGAACTCGGTAAGCGTACCTCCATCTTTACTGCCGCAGGAATCGCAGGTGTTCTGCTCTCCGGACTCATTCAGAGTGGCTTGCACAAGACAATGGACGGTCACAATGGTCTCGCTGGCTGGCGTTGGTTGTTCATCATTGATGCCGTGATCACCTTCCCGATCGCCATTCTCGGCTTCCTGTTCGTCCCGGACGCCCCAGAAAACACCAAAGCGCGTTTCTATCTGAGCGAAGAGGAATTGAATCTTGCAAAGAAGCGTATTCAAATTGATGGCAGAGACAGAGTCAACACCCTCAATCTCAGCACTTTCAAGCGTGTCTTCTCCAGTTACCAATGGTATCTCTTTGTCGCTGCCTGGGTCTTGTGGGGGTTCGGAGGCACACTTCAGCAGTACTTCGCAGTCGTGCTCAAGGCCCTTGGATATGACGTCTACCACAGAAACAATATCCCCTCAGGAATCTCTGGTGTCGGTATTGTCGCTTGTATCATCTCCGGGTTCCTTGTCGACTTGTTCGGACGACGTATCGAGGTCGCGTTGGTGCTTCAGCTGTTATGGATTATCGGTGCTGCGATCGTCAAGGCCTACGATGTGAACAGAGGAGCTTTCATATTCGGGTACCTGATCCTGGGGGTCTACTACGCAACGTCACCTATTATTGTCGGCTGGTGCAATGAGCTGTGCAAGGAGGACAACCAGCTGCGCGCGGCGACGATCGGCTCCCTGAACCTCTTCTCCGGGCTCATTGGTATTCCTTACTCCATTGAGCTGTTCGATACCGACTATGCACCAAAGTATGAGCGGGCGTCCACTGCAACGCTCGTCATCACGATCCTTCTCTTCTTTTACTTCTTTGTGATTCTCGCGTTCGACCGGTACCAGACTAGAAAGAGAGCGTATATCAGGGAGAACTTCTACAAGGAGGAGTTCAATCTAGAAGACTCACTGGACAAGGACAAGGAGAAGAGCCATGTCTGAGTCCCTAGTCCCCAGTCCCCAGTCCCCAGTCCCTGCTAAATAGTCTTCTTAGTATCAAATCTATACATAGAACTGTGATCTTACGATGCCCATGTACTATGAAACCTAATTATCACCATGATGGGCATTGCAATTTGCGCACTGTAACACTAGTCAAGTCCTTATAAGATTACAACTCCTGTTGATGGAATTACGTCGTCTCTTCCAATAATAATGGCTGCCTAGGTTTAAGCTTTTGCAAGAGCTGTAGAACAGTAGAACCCGAAAGCCCGCTGGTGCTCTAGCCGGTCCAAACGATTCGGTCGTATTTCACGGGCGTAATTCGTGAGACACTCACTGTACATTAATTAGATCTTCCAAGTTTTCCAACTTCCAAGTCTCAGACCCAGGAGTCAGACTCAGACCCTATGTCCAGAGACGAACTCTGATTGAAAGGGCGGCGCAGCTCCAAGTTAGCTAATAAACTTTTAGAAACACCCAAGAACTTAAACTTTATCCAAACAATGCGCCTAGTCCCCTCAATGATCTACAATTAGCGATACAAGAAAACTGTAGCTTATGAGTCCCAGAGCACAGGGTCTGGAAACACAGTCCCCATGCCAAAAGTAGGAACCCACAAGCACGATCCACCAAACATCGGGAATCCAGGTATCAAGTGGATAAGGACGTCCAGTGGCTTAATCTTCTCCATATTAGAACCCATAGATCTATGGTTGAGTAAAGAAAATGGGGCAGAATAGGAGTGTCAAAAAAAAAGACATGACAAGAAAACCGGAGATCCAGAACAATGAACCTTCAAATAAAGAAGAGCAATATCCTTAGTCCTTCAACTTTACCAAGGACACTGATGACGGATCTCCAATTTCGATTATCTTTTGAATCCAGAAATCTAAACAGAAGTTGGAAAAAAATTTCTGGGTTCAACTTCTTTTTCACAGGATGTAATATACACCCAAACACCATTACCTCCTCTTCTCTTCTAGGGCTTTAACCCCAAACAGTGGATAAGCAAGTGAGCGACTCTCAGTCCCACGACTCAGCCAATGCCCCTGTTTTGAGCAATGGCAGTCGGGATCACTATGGCAGATGTGTCGCTGAAGTCATTCAATTACCTGGGAGTGCTCTCCTGGATCGGTTACGGCGTGCGACTAGCAGTTGGATCTGTTGTTTTGATGGTTGTGTCAACATATGAGTTCCTTCTCAGCCATTTCTACCTGGTAACTCACACCATTGATGCCTTGTGGTCAGTTATAAGGACGGTCACACATCTCTTGTTGTCAATTATTTGGATCTGTGGCAGCACCCTGAGGTTTGTGACCCTGCTAATATTCAACCCACTATTGATCACCATAAGGATCATCGACTACAATTCCAAACAGTTCATCAACCTCTTCCTCAAGTTCTTTTTTGATACCCGAATAGAAGATATAATAACGATAGAATATGGCGTACAGAACTTCAAGCTGTTTGTCAAGTGGTTACAGTTCTTCAATGTGCTGTGCCTAACTGGACTGATTTTGGGACTACTGGCATATTATCTCTTGATCAGGTTCATCTTCCAATGGACAGAGTACGAGAAGTCTCAGAAGAAGAAACTTAGAAGGAAGAAGAGAATGATCAAGAAGGCTCTCTCTTACGAAGCTATTAATAAGGTGAGCGAGGCTAAGAAGGAACATTTCATCCACGAGTTTCTTGAACAGGAGAAACAACAAAAGCAAGACAACACCTCTGGTTCCCCCACTGCCAGAGAAGAGGAAAGCGAAGACTCCAGTCCAGTACTATCAGTCATCAAAGAAGAGTTCAATCCATTTGATGATCTCCCTAGTGAGGCCGAGGAAGACGACATCACAAACTACCAGAGTATTCAGTCCCTCTCAGACCCAGTCTCTACCTCCACATCTACGTCCTCACTGGCCAACACGAGCTTTTACAGTCCCACACAGCCCAATTTCAGTCCTCTAACCCAGGCCTTCAGGACTAGGGTCATGAACTCCAACAAGAGACCACGCAGCTCTGAATCTCACTCCGGTTTGAAAGATTTAGACGAGGAAAACGAGGCTGAGCAGGACAACACATCTACCGACAGGGCCACCACCGTCACCTCAAGCATCTTCAACACTCACCGACCCCCATTGACGCCCAGTACCGCCATCGCAAAAGAAGAAGACGAAGAAAGGAAGTGATGGTCCCCGATCTTTTCGGGAACCCACCAAAATCTGTAATCTCATGCTACTGATTGTTCGCATTATGCATCGACTTGTAGCCAGGGCTATCTTTCAAGCCCCAGTGGCGGCTAAACTAAAGTATAAAGGGTTCGCCTAAACTGGCTTCGTTTAGTTTGTGTTGTTTGTCCTAGTCCCGATAAAGTGCAGAAGTGTACATTTCTTGGTCCACAGTGGCACACTCTCATACGGGAGCATCTTACAGTCGAGACTACTTCATAAGATCATGGACTACACTTGAAAGACCAGACCAACCCTGAATGCCTGAACCACTACAGGCAACTTCTAAGTCCTCGTAGGTGGAAGTAGAAGATAATGTGGAAATGGAGGTGCATCGGCGAAATGCAGATCATTCAGGGGCCCAGGCCTGTGCTTTAGATCATACTGTATAGGGAAAACAGTCCATGTAGGTTGAAACATTCTGCTTTTGGAGAGCCACAGACTCCATGTAAAATGCTTCTGGAGCTCGATCCTTGATTATGGATGTCCATATTTCAAACAGGTTCAGTACTCCTGAACTGGCTATTCACCCAAAGATCAAATCTAGAAGATACGGAATAGGGATTAGTGGTATTACGAACAAGTTCCAAACTTCCTACTTCAGGACGATCGCCAACTGGAACTGTTTTGAGGAGACTAGTAGTCTGCTTTAAGAGACTAGGACATCACTGGTCTGCAAGAAGTTTTCCATTGATCGACCAGTCTCTTGGCCAAACGTCCAATAAACTTCGGGACTAGCAGGACTTGTCTGCTTATCTTATATCGCTTACGGAGTCGGAGAAATCTCGGCCACACAATTTTGGGATGATTAGTCGCTATAGTTTCACCAAAGCATATAACAAAATAAACTCTAGTCCCACAGCCTACTAAAAATGACCCAAAGCTACTGGTCAGTGGTTGATCATCAAGAGAGACGTACATTTGTTAACAATCGGAGTCATTCCGCCGAAAACTACACCAGAATTGATCAGCATCACCTAATTGTATGGCATGAGGTGTCGACCCATTGAGATTTCAGGACTTCCATTGATATGACGGTCCAGAAGAAGGCTACGAGTCCCATAATATATATCCCTCTACCAATCCGTTAGAGGGGAGAGTAGTCTCCCCAACGTGTTTTCACTTTCATTTTGAAGTTTCCCGTCTCACTGCCACTGGTGGCTTGTGAGACAATTCGGAGAATATTAGTTGTCACCTCACGCCAGGTAATTGCGGGCTTTAAGAGGAAGTCGCGAGCACGACCTGCGCAGGCCGGTGATCATCTTAAATCCAATTTGGTCTAGAAAATAGACGGCTGCCACGATAGGACCATAATCTGATTCAACTTGATGTACAATTCAGACTTGACACACGTTGTTTGACCTGAAGGGCTATAGTATGGCTACAGATTTCTTCAGTTTTCGGGATTTAAGGTTCAGGTTGCAAAATCTTGCATGGCTCATGCAGGCGAGTATTGTTTTACGGGAACTGTAAAAATGTTATACTGTTTATCGTGCATGCAGATTTTTGGTCCCGATAACTTCTATTGTTCACCTAAGTTCTAACTATAGTCTCTTATTGACTAGATACTAGTTTAGGCCCATGTATTATTAGAGTTAGTCTTTAAAATGCGTTTTAATAGACATCGTTTCTGACAGAGTCTCAAACTCTGACGCTAAATTGTCCGTTATATGTGATAAAGGCGTTTTGGAACTATGCCCTGATTCCAAAGAAATACGAGCCTCTGATGGTTTGAAAGCAGCTGCTATATTGATCTCTCCTTGTTGAACATAGTGAGCATCGGAATGAAGTTCGTGTAAAAGACTTGAGGCGGCTTTCTCAATTTCCTGTATAAATTGCCATTGTGCAGCCGCACCATGGGGACTCAGGACTCGGGAGTCAATTCATTGAACACTACATCAAATACAAAGAATTTGCTGCAGTAACTCATACGATTAATAGATATTAGATACCCCACATTGATGAGCCTTACGCATAGGTTTAGCCCTACTCAAAACATCACTGTAGGAATTATTTTCAGCACGAGTTTCTTATAGCATGTAGATGTTGTTCTCATGGACTTGATTTCAGTTTCGACAGACCCGATCTCATACTAGTTTTGCTAGCGATGGTGAGTAGCCTTAGATGTGTACTTCATTAGCACTGAACCAAGGAGTACCTTCCTCTCACAGACAGACGTATAGCTACTGATCCACAATCGCATCCGGCTATTGAGAAACCAGAAACTCCAATAGAGTTCAGCTGTTTCATTTTATTTCACCATTTTGTTGTGTGATTATTTTGCCATGATCAGTTCACAGATCCAATATCAACGTGGATGTCAATCCCCGTAGAAAGTGATTGAGCCATGGCTTCTTAATTGTTGACTTGAGCTTGTATCGTATCATTTGGCGATGCTAATCATCAGCGATCCTTAGGATAAATACATTAAGAAGAAGGAGCCACGTTATTCATTCGGGTGCCAAATTACACCAAATGATACAACAGTTTTGGAAGAATTATGGATCTATCATCTCCGCCACAAGTTTCAAAGGGTCCATCAGTCGAACCATCAACGCGAAGATACTTACAGGAAGACGTATATAACGGGCTGGTAACTGTACATCGGTACATAAAGTGCTGATTCATGTACAGTTGGTCGAAAAATAGTACTTTCTACACCCAAAGCCGTTTCACAATGTTGCTACTGGTGCCCTTATTCTCTAGTCGTGGGGGAGGGGGCAAGTGGGGACTCTTCTACAGAAGCTTTGGCCCGAAATCAGTCAGAGAGAATATTCGTGCCAACGACAGTAGGACGAACATTTACGATATGCTGATATTAGTCTCATGTCTCTGGAATAGGAGGTCTCGAATCTCGATCCCATCGGAGGGACTAGGACTTATTGAGGAATCAATGGACAAGTCTCAAGATCAAAAGTTGAAACATGTCAAGGCCCAAGATCTCACATATCCACGCATAACTATGCATGTAATGACATACAGTTGCATCCAACTCAATTTGATAAGTTCTTTGAAAAGAGTTTGGAAATAGGAAATAAAAGTTCAGAGAGAACTGTTCCTTTTGAACTATAATTCAGCGTAAAAATAAGCTTGAACCTTAACAATGCAATACATGCTACAGCAATCTTATTTAGAGTTCAAGGACCCAAAGAGCCCCGGTTATAAAATCTGCAGCATCTGCCCTTTAATATCAACATGCGACTCACATGATGACTGCACCTGTCACGAGAAAGCGAGAGAGAGACTCGATGGTTCACCAGGACTTCATTTTTAATAACTATCACCAACAGCCTTTAACGGGACTACCTTCATCTCATGAGCACCAGCATTTCGCATGTTTGCATCAACAGTCGCTTCCTTCATTTGCACATCCAGTTTACTTGACTCCTCCTTCACTTCCAGTCCCCCATTTCCAGCCATTCACACCTAATCTGCCATACAACCATGTTTTGGCACCACCAGCATCCAGGGAGTCTTGCTCTTCATTTCAGGCATCACCATCGTCGCTCGACTCTCCTACAAATGAGTTTGAAATGTCTCGCAAGTCGAGTTCTTCCACAATCATGACTGACTATTTTTGCTCTGCTGATCTCCACTCCAAAGATCAGTTGAGATCAACACAGACTGGCTACCTAGGTCCAAGACACCCTGTCCATCAACAGAATACTCTACTCACCCCTAAGAACTCCCAATCCAATCTGCAATGGATTCTACACTCCGAACCAACGAATGAATTCCGTGGGTCCTACGATGTGTCGTCCTCTACAACAGTGTCACCAAAGAAGATCAAGCTTCCTTCAATATCAGATATCAGAACCTTTCGCTTTCAGCCACAGCCTTCGGACTCTGATATCACTCTGAAAAGAGTGTCGTCGATGAATTCCTTGAAGAGAAGAAACACTGAGCCAATGCGGAACATGCATTTATTCAGACCAGTAAAGAGATCTGTTTCCTTCACTACGCCATTAGAGATTTTACCAGCTTCAGAGACTATTCAATTCCAAAGCTTTGAGGGTAAGCCACAGTCTGCACCAGCTACATTGCTACCACCGCTGGAGAATAAACAGCAGACGGTTACCAGTAAACCAGCACCAGTTCCAAAGCCAGTTACTGCTACGAAAACCTATGTGGACGAGAGCCCAGAACAAGAGGAAGAATCAAAGAGAAAAGCACAGACACCAGCAAAGTTCTTCCCAGCTGTCACTATTGATAAGGCCTTCCTGATCAGAAACATTCTGAGAGATTTTGAGATGAAGGCAAAAGTGGACAAGAGTAAGCCAGAGAACGAATTGATTCTAACAGACAGAGATATCACTAGATTCAAAGTCTACGAATTCCTCTTTGGCTATTTGAACTTGAATGATTGCCGTGAGGAGTTTTCTCAAGACCCTGAAGAGTTCAGAATCAATTGGGACTGTGAAGGCAACGAGTTTGACATTGGCATTGACTTCCAGCTACACAACACCCACCAAGGTGCTGAGAGTGACGACCTAGCCAGAGTTTCTGTCCATATGAAGGTGGTGAAGCCATCAGACTCGAAACTTGATCAAGACAAGATCCTGCTCCTACTCCAGGTCCAATTTGATGAGTTCTTTTTGAAGCAGGAGAAGGCCAACGGCAAGGAGAAGTCCAAGAAGAGAAGATCACGGACCATCTACTCCAAACCAAGATGGGGTATTGGCTATGAAGATGAGCTATCAGTGCTGGAACTGAAGGTCACTGTCATATAAACAGCAAAACAACAATAACAACAACAACAATAGACGTTATACAAAGATACGAAGATACAACAGATACAAGAGCGAGAAAGAGCTTACCAAAACCACTAGCTATTAGCTTTAACTGAGTAATGAAGACAGTTTGATGAGAGATGATACTTTAATATGTAGTCCCAGTCCCACAGTCCCAGTCTCACAGTCTCCCTAGACTAGTCTACTCTCCGGGTTCAGAGACTCGTCCCACTGAACATTTTTGCCCCACGCGCGCTGATTTTCGGCAGGCGGCGATATTTTGGCGGGCTGGAGCCTGGACAGGAAAAGCCTAGGCGGGGTGACCTGAAATTTTTAGCGCGTTTCCCAGCGCTCCACTAGAAATCTTCAAAAGGGCGCAAAATTCCGCCCGGTGTAATTGTTTCCTTCTAACTCCTCCCCCTAAAGCGCCGCCAGCAAGGAAATAATGTCCCACCAGTTCAAGGCCGCTAAGGACGCGGTAAGTACCATGACACGCCTAGGCAGGAAAAACACATGCCCTGTCCAGTCCGCAGTCGCGCAGTCCCACTAACACACCCACCAGTTAGTCTCGTCCCTCTACGAGCTGTCGAAGGCCGCTACTGAGGCCTCCGCTGCCACTGTTGATTTCTACAACGCGTCGCTCCAAACAGACGAGGACTTCACTGAGCTCTACGCCAAGTTGGCTGACTCCCTTAAGCTTCTGACTGCTGCCTCTCAGGGAGTCTCCTCTGTCGCCCACACTGTTGTGAATGACAGCTATTTGCCTGCCATTGGCAGCATCCCAACTTTTGTTAACGGTGCAGATGGTCTTCTAGTTGACCCAACACAGGGCAAGCCAGTGAAGAAGAGAGCCGAGAAGGACCCAAATGCTCCTAAGAAGCCATTGACCGTCTTCTTCGCGTACTCTGCCTACTGGCGTGAGGCTTTGAAGCAGGACAGAGAGTCCAGAGGCCTCCCACCGCTCTCATCCACTGAGATCACGCAGGAGATCTCCAAGAGATGGCACGAGACCACCGATGAGGAGAAGGATAAGTGGAAAGAGGCGTACAACAAGGAGTTGGAGACCTACCACGTCACCAAGGACAAGTACCTGGAGGCCAAGAAGAACGGTGAGGATGTTACTATCACCGGACCAAACCCAGCCCCAGTGCCTATTCCAGCCTACTTGAAGGAGAAGTCCTCCAAGAGATCCCATGATGAGAAGAAGGAGAAGAAGGAAAAGAAGAAGAAGAAAAAGAACAAAGACTTGGTTAATGTTGACCTTTCTCTGGGTCAATAATAGCTGAGCTGAAAATGTTTGACTGACTATGATTCCTCTTTTTCCTTTGTCCACTGTTTCTGAACTCATGACTTGTTTCTTTTGTATTATCTTGTTTGGTTGACCACGTTGTCTTCTATTCTTAATATCTGTTGACCTCTGGGTTCCTTCTTCTTTTGGTTCTTCGAATGTGTGTTTTTATGTCCTTCTATCTTATATATCCAATAGTTTATTATATTATGTGTGTGTGATATTGGAACAGTGTAGATAGTCAGAGAGTTCAATTCGCTTACCACTTCTCAGTATCGCATAAAGTCATTGATTGGATTGAAGCAATGTGTCTAACAAAAAAGGTAATAGACCTGCTATTACATATATCAGTCGAGTAAATTAGGGGACCCTTGAACATCAAAATGGGTCTTATCGCAGCCCTCTAGCCATAGACTGGGTTCACAGTACGGACTGTTGTTTGCAAATAGACAGGCGGTGGTGCGTATAGATCCTGTTCTTGCTTCACATAGGTGGTATTGTACACATCCCTAGGCTGGTTCAGGTGAGGATTCACGTAAGTCTGTTGCATTTGCTGAGTTGGAATCTGCTGAGGTGGTGGTGCATTCGTCGAGTGGTATGGCTGGTAGGTGGTCCATGAGGTGTATGGGATGGCGTCAATGCCACGGTCTCTCCGTTTGAAATTGATGCTTCTGACGAGGGCCGTGAGCAGGAGGATGAGGAAGAAGGGCCCACCGACAAAGAGGAGAAGCCACCAGTAAGTGTAGGCGGCGAAGAAGGATCTCTTAACGAGTTCTGAGCGGGTTGAAGATGGTAGGACAGGCATTGGCTGATGATGAGGGCCCTTCAGTAAGTTGTGGAGAGGATCTGGCAGGTGCTTGATACTTATATACCCACTTAGTCTATAAACCTACGATCAGTCTCTAGTGACCAGTGGCTGGATACTTGTCACACTTCGAGGCGCATGTTGGAACTTGTGAATGTCTTTATCTCTTCAGACTTGTCCTCGTGTAGGCCAACTAGATCAGCCTTCAGGTCAGCCTCTTAACGAAACAACGTGCTAAACAATGCGAGTTTATTATTGACAGGTTGTACTACTAGTACACCCATTGTTGAATTAGATAATGTATTACCAATCGGTATAGCCAGTGGCCAGTGGTGGAGGTTTACGAACTACTCACAGTCATTAGTTAGCACAGTTGGTGTGATATATAAGAGATAGTAGACCACCTGCTACAATCATTATAAGAACCATACGCAATTCATTCGTATCACAGCAAATAACACCTGGAAAGATCCTCTGAAGTCAGAACTTATGAAAGTTAAGGGTCCAGACTCCACAAGATCGGTTCTGCAGCTCTGAGATTAGAATTTAGTGGTCTCATGACGAGGGACGAGGGACCGTCGAGATTGTGATGACGTCGACGTCGAATGTGACGAGGCTCATATTATTATTATTACATGATGATAAGTGTCACACTTCATAACTCCCGAGTCTCTGTACGGTTATCTCATTGGCTGTTGTTGTTATCAGTGTATTGGCATGTGTCTCGTCACAGTTAATAGACATTCGAGACAGACAGCCAGTGGAACAAGACAAAAGCTGATTGAAGAACGTGTCGCACAAGACCAAAATTATGATGACCTTACTATTATGTTTACGTAATCAGAGTAAACAATGCGAATATTTCCTAATTAGGCCAAATATCAAAAGCTTGAAAAAGTCGGGACTGAAAAAGACGAAAGCGAAGTGGGACTAGTCTCTTCTCTTCCACTGGCGAGTCTCATCTGAGTGAAGGAAGCGATGCTCAGCCTGAGAAGAACATTTGCCAGTACGGCACGCGTCTTGAATGACCTCCACCTGACACCGAAGAAGTGGCTCGGTCTGCCTCCACAGGAGATCATCAGACTGTCCAAGGTCAGAAGAGCGACGTTAGGTGCTAAATTCAAGCAGGATCCTGACGAATTGGAGGCTCTATTGACGACGTCCACCTTCACGGGAGTCTCCAGAAACGATATCAGAGTCCTTTACCAAAGAGGTGAGGAAGGTGCTTATCAACTAGCAGGAATGAAGTTCGACGATGACCACACTCCACAACCCTTCGAGTACGATGAGTACCCTGAACCAGCCCAGGAGATCATCAGAGACCACAGAGAACAGAGAGAATACAACAGAATTGCAGCATACGAGATGCCTCATCTGGCCAAGTACCGTCAGGAGTACAAGCCAGCTCCAAAGTCGGAGAAGCCAGTGACCTACAAGTACACCACGTATCTTGGAGAACCGGAATACTCTGCCAACAGAAAAGTCACTCTATCAGTGGTGGTGAAGGATCTTGGACTCACAGAACAACAGTCCCACAAGTTCAAAGTTATTGCTGGTTCAAGATACAGTCATACAAATGACAAGTTCAAGATGTCAACCGATAGATTCGAGGAACCATTGCAGAATTCGAGATTCTTGTCAGACACGCTCAACTCTCTTCTATCCGAGGCCAAAGACCTCTCAAAGGAGACATTCAGTGATATCCCACTGGACACCAGACACACGGCAAAGAGACTCTCGAAGCCAAAGATTAGAAGAAGAAGATACCAGAGCCTGGCCTTCCCGGAAAGCTGGAAACGTCCAGAAGACGCTCCAAAGATGGAAAAGACTGTCTTGGACTACGTCTCAGAGCTCAAAGAGAAGAGCAATAGCACATAAGAACCTGCAACTCTGACTCTGCCCATCTGACTGATTTTATGATTGTGTATAAACTCATCTGTAAATAAAATAGGAAATCCCTTACCCGGATTACCCATCATTATGATTTGTAATATGTTACCTAATCATAAACCCAGACACCACTTCATAAAGTCGGTTGTTGACATAAAAAAGCTCAAAACACAAAAGAATAAACAAATAAGCAGAACCAACAGCGCGTTTATTGAGGCGTTTGAAGGACTGGAAGTGGAGACTTGCGGAGTGTTTGGTGATGTCGGGACGTGCGCAGAATCGGCGCCGTTCGAACAAACCGACGAAGGACGCTGGTGCCAAAAACAACTCAGCGCCAACAACGACGAGCACAGCGGGTAAGGCGCCTGGAAAGAAGACAACAAAGGCCTCGACTCCCTCATTGACGCTTAATGAGATTTTGGACCTGCTTGGACTGACATTTGACAAACAATTAGGGATTTTGAATGGTGATTCTACCCATTCTGTTCCGTCAGTCCCTGTGTTGGAACAGTTGTCGAAGCTAGTGGCTAAGTTAAATGATCAATTGGAGATCACAGGAGAGTTCGATGATATAATCATAGAAGAAGTTCCTGCTCTGCTTGCTAAGGCTAACAGAGACGAAAGTGACCCGGAAATTGAGGAGGTGGAAGTTGAAGATGAGCCTAAAAAGGATGAGGATGTGGAGATGGAAGACGCCGACGAAGAAGAAGCGAAAGTAGTAGTACAAGAAGAAGCAGAGAAAGAGAAGGAAGAGCAAGAGGAAAAGGAAGACGAGGAGGAGGAGGACAAGGAGAAGGAGGAGCTGAAAGAAGTGGTGGAAGTGAAAGAGGACGAGGAGAAGAAGGTAGACGAAATAGCTGTGGAGGACGAAGAGAAAGATGAATTCATGGATGCCAGCGATAAAATAGATAATGAAGACCTGGTTGGCCTGCCACTCAAGAAGAGGAAATTTAGTATTGACCAGATAGAGAATGATCCAACAGTGAGAAATCCAAAGTCTGAGTATGTCACCTCACAGACCCTACCAGCAGCAGCGCATGCATTGGGTCTATTCAACGAAGAAGACGGAGGTTTACAGCATTTTGGAGAGGAGTACTTGAAGAAGAAGTACGCAGTGGCATCATACCCGCAAACAGATCTACAGTCAAAACTTCCTGGTAAGATACCTGATATGGACTTCACCAAGGCCAAACCTGCCAATCAAGTTCAATTCTCGACGTTCCAAACATACATTGAGAATTTCTACAGACAGTTCACAGATGATGATCTGAAGTTCTTGAAAGAGAAGAATGTTGTTCCTGAATCCTTACTCAACGACTCCACATATGATCCGAACATCACTCCATATCTGATTCCTCATTTGGGTCCACCGTATTCTACCATTTGGAATGAGGAGGAAAATTCCAACAACTACACATTACCACCTAACGTCGTCACAAAGGAAGCTGTTGTGCCTCGAAGTTCCTCTGATGAGCTGACAGATGAGAATTTGGAAACTGAGAAGGTTGCGTGCGGTCCACTGGTTGCTAGACTGCTGTCTGCGATAATGAAGGACGATAAGACTACAGAGAACGGCAATGTTCAAGATGATGATGACATTGACAGTTCAAAGTCACTGGCCACCTTTCCTGAACAACAGGGGTGGAAAGTTTCTAGTACTAGTGCAGATTATCCAACGCTAGAGGAACGTTTGACACGTGAATTGAAGTATCTGGGTATCTTCACGAATCTCAATGGCAATGAAGATGCCAGTAAAAGAGAAAGAAATGAAGATGAAGATGATGGTGATGAGGAGAATGGACCAGACTGGTTGAACCCTGAAGACGATGAAGTATCTACTGAAATCAGACGTCTACAATCACAATTGAAGAAAGCCTCGAAGAGAAACACTAAAAGAAAGAAGATACTGCAGCCTATCATCGAACACCAGTTAGCATGGCAAGAATACCTCTCTATCTTGGATGATCTTGAGAAACAGATTGATCAAGCATACGTTAAGAGAATCCGTGTACCGAAGAACAAGAAGAAGAAACCAACAAACATCACACCTCTTGCACAGGCCCAACAGACATCGCAAGCAGCACATCAGGCCGCTGCTAACTCTGCTATCAAATCACTTTTGGAGAAAAGAGCTAAATGGATGGCGAGAATTGGGCCATTGTTCGAGAAGGAGGACGAGGACGATACGATGAAGAGATATCCATCCAAGAGTATCTTTGACTCTGTTGATCTTGATGAGGATGAAGATGATGAAGAGGGTGGATTTGAAGATGGTGAGGATCTTGTGCTACAGGAACAGCATTGATGGACACCCTCCATTGGTATGTATTTAATGACCTTTTGCAGTATTGCAGTGAATTATAGTAGAGAATTAGTAGTACAGGGCAATCATTAATAGTATTTTATTTACAAGGACGTTAACTCACAAAGTTTCTATCTAGCAATGTCTGCAGTGATCTTCTTCAATGGTGGAATTGAGTGAATGTTTCCCTTTGCTGAGATTGCGACTGGTTTGTCTTTCATTCTGTAGTTGGCCCAATTCTGGACATCGTCTTTGGTGATGATGTCAACCTTCTCGAACACTTCCTCGGGGCTCAGTCTCTTTCCCGTTGTGACAACCTGTCTGCCAATATCCTCAGCGATGGACGTTGATCCGTCGAGACTTAGCAGCAAAGAGGCTTTCAATTGGGCTTTTGCTCTATCAACTTCGTCCTGTGTGAATTGTCCCTCTTTGAGTCTGTTCCATTCCTTGCCGACTTCAGAAATGATTGGACTGAGATCTATGCCGCTCTCTGCTGTAATGTAGATACCCCAGAGTCCAGAGTCTGAGTAACTTGTGGAGAAGGACATGAAAGAGTTAGCAAGAGGCTCTGAACCATCACCAGTGAAGCCCTTAGCGACAGCAACGGCGAATGGGTTTGGAGAATTAGAGCCGATGCCGACTGCTCTGTCAAAGGTACCCACTATTGACTGTGCGACAAGGGCAGTGAAGTAATCTGGAGCGTTCCAACTAACACCTTCAATTGCGATGGCGAGATGGGTAGTTGGCATGGAATCATCCTGGATCTTAACTTCATCACCGTAAAAGACTGGGATTTCTCCTCTAGGTGCACCCAATGGGAGTCCTGCACCACTAGAAGGTAGATGTCCAAAGTATTGCTGGGCCAGTTGAACCAACTTCTCGTGATTGACGGATCCAGCACCAACGAGCACCATTCTATCAGCGGAGTAGTTCTTGTTAATGTAACTAGTGAGATCATCTCTCTTAATGGTCTTGATGTTGTCTATTGGACCCAAAATAGTACGTCCTAGGGGTTGTCCCTTGTAACAAACAGCATGGAGGTAGTCAAAGACCACTTCGTCGTGCATCTTGTCGACTTCTTCCGATTCTCTGATGATGACATCCCTTTCTCTCTCAATGGCACCTGGATCAAGCACAGATTTTGTCAAGATATCAGACAAAATGTTGACGGCATTCGGTATGTCCTGTTCAGTGGACTTGGCGTAGTAAACAGTGTTCTCCCTTGAAGTGTAGGCGTTCAAATGGGCTCCCAAGTTCTCTATTTCAAGTTCTAATTGGAGTTGTGTGCGGTGCTTTGTCCCCTTAAAGGCGAGATGTTCGAGGAAATGCGCCGTTCCGTTGTTCTCCGCGTTCTCAGCTCTTGAACCGGCGTCGATCCATATTCCCACAGTGGCCGTGCTCACGTTCGGAAGCACCTCGGAGGCGACAGTGAGCCCGTTTGGCAGAGTTGATGTCCTGGTCATTGGCAACTGGCTCACTTCAGCGCCAGAAGCAGCAGCAGTCCCCAGAGCACGCTTGAAAACAGCCCTCGAAGGCGATCTCAACAGTCGTAACATTATCACGAAATAATCAGCTCTTCTAACAATAAATCAATCGAGTTAAAGAGAATAAACTGGAGAAAAGTTGGTGATGTTTAGCCAGACGAGACGTTTATTAGAAATCTGAGACGTAATGAAATCCGGTCAATGACATAATCCATTACTTAATCAATATCCCCGGAATTCGCACTTTTGTTGATATTTGAAAACGTCAAAACAATGAAACTTCACTTTCTTTGGTGATTGTGGCCAATTGAGAGCGAGCGCCGTTGTGAGAAGAGTTGGAAATTGGCTGGAAAAGATGTCAGACGATGAGGATTTCATGATGTCCGACGAGGACTCGTACGAGTTTGAATTCGAGGAGAGCGGCGACGAAGGAGATGGTGTTGATGAGACGATGAATGAGGGCGGTAGTGACCAGGAAGACGACGGCGGTGACGGTAATGGAGGTGGTAATGGTGGTGGTAATGATGTGGAAGTTTGGTATGAGAATGGAAAGACGGTGAAGCATGATGATCCGGAGAGTGCATTGGGATACTTTGCGAAGATACTCGATGTTGAGAATAATACCACAAAGGAGTCACTGAGGACATACCAGTTCAAGGCGTACAAACAGACACTGAAGACGCTGTACAAACTGAACAGAAGTCGTGAATTCCTGGAAACTTTCAGTCGTCTTGCGAGATTTGAACAATTGAAGGATTTGAAGAAGAACTACGTCGATGACAGTTTCAGCAGGATGTTTGATCTCTATGTCGGATTCCCAACTGAGCAGGAACACTTGGAGTTTCTTAACACTCTGTTGAACAAGTTTGAGCATTACCAGCTAAATGAGAGACTCATAATGAAGATCAACCTTAGAAAGATCCAGGCACTTCTTGCATTGAAACAATTCGACAAAGTACTCGATCTATTACAGGAATTGTATTCCAAGTTGGACCAGAACATGCCGGAAGTGTCGAGAAATACTTATCTTTTGGAACTATACTCGATTGAAATCCAAGTATACACTGAGACAGACAATATCAGCAAGTTGAAGGAATTATACAACAAGACACTCTCCATTCAAAGCACGATACCGCATCCAAGAATCTTCGCCATTATCAAAGAATGTGGTGGTAAGATGTATCTCAGGGATGAAAATTATGAGATGGCCACTAATGAGTTCTACGAGAGTTTTAAGAACTATGACGAGATTGGTAACCATGCTAAACGTATCAATGTCTTGAAATATTTGATCGTCAGTTCTATCTTGAGTACACATGAGATCAACAAATTCGAAAGTCAAGAAACGAAATACTTCCTCAAAGACGAACAAATCCTCGACTACATATCCTTCCTCAAAAGATACGAGAACTTACAAAACGAAGAATTCGAAGAAATATTCCAAAAGGTGATTGATACGGAAACAGCAGCCAACGACACGATCCTCGTACATCATCTACACAAAGTCGAACGCACATTCAAACTGAAGCTCCTCGTCCACTACATCAAACCTTTCAAGCGTCTCTCGTTCGACAAACTGAGCCAGAAGCTCAAACTACCCACGGACGCCATCGAGAACATAATGCTACTCCTCAAGAACAACGGGGACCTAGCAAACCTCAAACTGGACCTCATCGACGGTATAATATACAATGAATGAATGAACGAACACACGGAGGCTGGCCTTCTACAATAAACTAACATAACAGCAAAACGTAGATACATGTGGTTATATACAGTATTCACAAAACACTTTCACGCAGAGAGAGCCTTGACAGGTTGCAATCCGACCAATGGACCCAACAATCTCTGTTTCGTCTCCAATGGCAACGATGAGTTCTGATTGAGTGAGTTGACGACGGAGTGTGCGTTCAACTTCAAGTCCTCGGTCTTCATCTTCGCGACAACGTCATCGGTGATGCTGGTGGCTTTGCCGGTGAGTATGGTGGAGACATCGGCGTCAGGGTTGACTTGTAGGGCCTCGTACGCTCTCAGGATCCGGGACGTTGGTGTCTGGGAGGTGAGCTGGGCGTGTTCGAAGAGTGTCTTGACGGATGGGACTTCTGGAGTGTATGTCGTTGGGATGTGGTCGTAGTTGGTGTTGACGGCCTTGGAGATGTTGGAGGCGGATGAGGAGGACTTTCTTGCGGTTCTGGCCTTGTTGTTGGATTTCTTGTTGTTGTTGTTGTTGTTGTTGGATGGACGTTGTGATTGGGACTTGTTACGAAGGTTGGAGGTCATGATGGAGTCTGATTGGCCGTTTCTTCTGAATCTGGCGACTGGAGAAGCGTTGATGTTTCTTGGACCTCTTGAACGGTTGTTGTTGTTGTTATTGTTGTTGAAAGATCTGATTGGAGTGAAACTGGAGCTCATCTCAGTGAAGGCATCGCCTATTTGGGCATCTGGTCTGGCAGTTGATGGTCTGCTTCTAGGCTTGTCGAACAATTTACGGTCGCTTTGAAGGGCGTTCTCTTCCTGTGCAGAGGCAGCGCCTTCACTATTGTTCTCAGATCTTCTGGTTTGGTACTGGCCTCTGTTTGGGGAGCGTCCCTTCCGCTGATTTGAAAACTTGTTGGCTCCTCTAGAGGTATCAGCCTGCTGTTGAGTAGCGACTTTGACTCTCTCCAGTAGACTGGCAATATCCACTGAGAAGTCCGTTGCAGGCTTCGTCGAGTTATGTCTGGCCAGGAAGGCAGATCCTCCACTGACAGATTTGGCGAGCGATCTGAACATTATTGTGGATGCTGAATGGAGAAGCTGTTCTTCGCTGACTTTACGACTTTTCATGACTTTTCATGACTTTTGTTACGGGAAAAGTTGAGATGATTTTTGGATGAGTTCCGACTTTGGTAAAATTAGGTCACATGATTAACAAACCGGAATATGTGATTGATCTGTAATAGATTAGTCAGCGCGGACAAACTGACTCGGAAATCACCGGATTTAGTCGTCCAACAAAGAGCCTGGCTGGCGCAATCGGTAGCGCTTACGACTCTTAATCGTACGGTTGTGGGTTCGAGCCCCACGTCGGGCACTTTTCTTTTTTTATTTGCTTCTTATTTCGACCATAGTTCAGGTCTTTCTCATTCAGAGCAGTTCAATCTACTCTCATATATTCAGAGAACTAACTACTGTACATATATCATTTCCTGTGTGTTACCTAATAACTCTTCCTAACAATAACTAATGACGTAACTCGTATAATCCGAAAATTGACATAAACTTCCTTCTCTTTAATCTCCTAAACGAAAAGCCATCAATCAAATATATCAAACCCGCCTAATAATCACACCGCAAATGCATCCGCTTGTCACGATGTTCGCGTACTCCGCAGTGACTCTCTCCGCAGTGGCACTCGGTGCGCTGTACAAGTTCCAGTCCTCACTGATATACCCGGCAGACATGGGCGATTCTCGTACTAATGTCGACAGACCGTCTAGTTTCGGTATACCCTATGAAGAACTCTGGTTTGACACTGTTGACGGACACAAGCTACACGCGTTCCTGTGCTTGAGAGCCGGTGCGAAGAAGACGGTGATTGTGCTGTGTCCGAACGCTGGTAATATCGGTCATTCCTTGCCTATTGTGCACTTGATGTATCAGACCTTTGGGTATAATGTGTTGATCTATTCGTATAGAGGATACGGGCTCTCGAGTGGTGCTCCAGAGGAGAAGTCGTTGAAGATTGATGCTGATGCCGTGTTGTCGTATGTCGCAAACCACGAGGCATTGGGAAAGACTAGTGTGATATTGTACGGACGGTCACTTGGTGGTGCTGTCGGGATATACATTGCATCAAAGAACTATGAAATAGTGAAGGGAATTGTCATAGAGAACACTTTCCTGAGTATGAGAAAGTGCATCCCTCATGTCTTCCCGTTCTTGAAGTATGTCACTGCGATGTGTCATCAGATATGGCCTTCTGAGGAGGATATCTTAAAGGCAAGTCCGTCTGGTGCCAAATGGCTCTTCATCAGTGGATCAAAAGACGAGATCGTCCCTCCAGACCACATGAGCCAGTTATACCAATTGTGCCCGGCACAGGAGAAGAATTTGATCGTGATGGAAGGGTATCACCACAACGACACAATCTCTGCTGAGGGATATTGGGACTATGTCTGGGACTTCTGCAGATCAATCGACCCAATGGAGAAGGCGTAAGTAATAATAATGAAGCATACGAAGCTGTGATATGACCATGTAGTTGTAATCAAAGTCTCTAGGTGTGGTAGTAGTCTATATCATTGACAGCCATCTGGACATTCTTCCATCTCCATATCGACAAACCAGTGTTTCAAACATCCATAATGTCCACTATGTCCACATTTCAACCGCACAATGTTCAACTTCTTCAATAACTCATTACAATAGATGCATTTCTGTCTCTCCAGACAGTTATCACAAAACCAGGTCCCGACTTTCGCATCAGGGTCTTCCTTTTGTAACTTCTCCTTTGTATCATCATTAGTGATAAGTTTCTGACACTTTGAGCAGAAATGAAGGAATGATGATGCCGTCTTTGATAAAACACTCAATTCGATATCCAATTTACTGAACTCCTCGTTCTCATTCAAAAGGATAGCGATCTTCGTACATGGGATGAAGAAACATAATCTCTGCAGATACATCATGTACTGATAGATAATCTCCTTGAATCTCTCACTTCCATAAATCTTGTACTTCCCATTGAACAACAGGAGTAACGTGCATGACATGATCAAATCACCCTGGTTCAGACTGAACTCAATCGCCTTCTTTATTAGCTTGTTTGGCGCGTATGGTGGGATCTTATAGTCATGGATCGCAGGGACTGTGTCTGAATTGAGGTCGAGATTGTTGGTGAACTGTCTCGTGAGGGCCGAGATGTTAGATTTCTGGAGTCTAACAGACGACGATGGAGGTGGTGGTGAAGTCTGTGATGCGGCAACACTCGATGAACCAGGAGGTGAGGATGACAGTAACGGTGATAATTGTAAGTTGTGCTTGCTGACTGATGCTCTGAATGGCTGTGAGTTATTCGAAAGTGAAGACCCTGCTGAAAATGTTGGTGACAGTGAACGCTCCATGACGCTAGATTGACGACGAAGCTTTCTTGGACTCAGGATCGGTATTCCCTTGGATTCAGTGAATTCAATAGCCTCTTCATCGGCATCGGCCTGCTCACTATCGGTACCATCAGTCTCTACAGCACCAGGCTGTTGTAGGGTTGGCTGTTTCGAAGGTTCAACATCCCATTTCAATGCAGCATCAGCTCTAGTCACTGTCTGGTCCTGTATCTGCGATGCGTCTTCATCCTCCTCGATGATATCATCAACGCCATGATCACTTGAATTCCGTCTCAGTATGGATTGTTTGAGACTTGAGATCTTCAATGAAGAAGAGTATGAAGGGTTCTTGGTATTAGAGTTCAAAGAAGAGTTATTGAACTCACTTAAATCACTGAGAGATGGTGATTTCCCATAATTTGTGGAGTTCGAGGCACTGTAGTGTATATTGTTTGGACTTCCATTGGAATTCCCTTCGAAACCTACCCCACTCCCACCATGCGTTGGTGATCCCATTGGTTGTTCTTCTGTGTTCGTATAGCTTAGCTCCTCCTTAAGAGACTCCTCCCATATGAGTCCTTGTTTGATGACTTTCCAAGTTTGAGAATCCCTAAGATTCCCCACAGACGAGGCCACTTCGGAATTGAAGTCACAAATCTCTAAAATGGGCTTCTCCTCTGGATTTATGATGTAACTGCAAGACAAGAATTCGAGTGCATCTTTGGGTTTATTGATCGGTAGATCGACAGGGATGGCATATGGGTTCATGACAGCCATGCCTTCATGTGAATGTCTCTGGAATGCTGGATGTGACTGGGAGGGATGTCTTGCCAGACCTGGTTCACTTCCATGGGAGTGGTTTTTGTTGAGTGTTGGACGACGGAACTGTGAGGTTGAGGCTCTGGACATTCCTGGTCTTGGACTTTGTTGAGGAGTTGGCTCATGGGAGACAGAAGTCATGGATAGTGTAGGGGACATAAGGACAGATCCAGACTGGGTCATTGGTGTCGATGCTGGAAGATAAGATGTACTGTTTGGGGAAGTGGAGGATGCATTGGTGGTGTACGTGTTCTGTTGTTGATGAGCTGGGTATGGGAACGGTGGATATCCTGATTCCTCGAGGAGTGCGAAGTTCTCTAATGAATGGTTCACATAAAGGAGGTTGTTATCAGGGGACCAAGTCGAAGTGGCAACCCTCAAGTTCTCAACAGTGGGTCTGTAGTTGGAAAGTTCATCCACGACAAATGACTTGTCCTTGGAACATGTTAAGAGAGTAGACTCATTCTGGAAATTCAATCCTGTAATTTGGGCAGTATGGTTCTCAATAGTGAACAATGGGATATACTTTCTCTTTAAGGAGTATATCTGTGCCTGACCAAGGTCATTATTCAGGAAACTCGTAGCGACTTCTGCATTGGCGATATTCGTCAGGTTACTGTTTGGTCTGAAGCATACTTTAGAAATCGGCGATGAGGTATAAATGACATGGACGGGAATCTGCCTCGTGTCATTTGAGTTCATGTTCCATATCTGTAACTGTTTATCTCTTCCACCACTGACGATGAAGTCAAGTTCAGTATTCCAATCCAGAGTCAGGCCAGGTCCCGTATGGGCATTGAGCTTCTTCTCGAACTGTGAAACTTGTCTGATATCCCATTTCTGAATGACACCAGAGTCGAAAATAGACACGAACTTCTGTTTCTGGAAAGGTGAGAACTTCAAACACCGTACGGCATCGGCATTTCCATACATTGTTATTGTTGGCTTGCTCGAGTTGGATCTCAAATCCCATAGCTTCATCTGACCGTCCTGCGAGCCAGACAAAAGGACGTTTTGGTCCAATGGGGAGAAACTGACCGAGTTCACGGCTCTCGAGTGGTCTGATAGTTTGTATGCAAGCTTATTCGTCTTGTTTGATGATTCGACGTTGAATATGAGGATTGATCCCGTTGTTGTGGACGTCGCCACGAACTTACTGTTGTAATTGTAGCCAGTGGACACATCGAGAATGGAACCGATGACCTTCTTGTTCTTGATGGCGTAGTTCGCTGAGAGGAGGTCATTAACGACTTTGCCCTTGCCGATGTCGAGTATCTGGAGGGAGTTCTTGCCTGAGATGGCTGCGAGTTCCTGAGCGTCGTTGTGGAGTAGCGAGAAACTGGTGAGCTCGTAGGCGGCCTTGTAGCGCTTCTGGTTGAGCGAAGTGTCTGGGGGAGAGTTTGTCGCTGGCGATTGGACAGTGGGCGTGGGCGAGTTCTGCCTGGAGGAGATGGCAGAGCCGCCCCTGAGCGAGGTTGTGCTGGTGCTGTTGGTCGCACTGCCGTAAATGTTGAATGCGATTCTGGCGAGCGTGTTGGACGGCCGGCTGGAGAACGAGCCGGCTGTCTGTTTGTTCCCGTCGCCGAGTGACATTTTCAGCTGGTTTCGGTGAGAACTGCGCCGTTATTTGCGTGGGCGGCTAATCCTTTGTTTACTTCGTCTTTGTATAAAAGTTGGTGATGTTGTTCTTTTTTTACCAATTTAGGAAAGAGACATCACCAACAATTGACAGAATGAGGAAGAAGTAAATGCTCTTTAATGTTGGTTATTTGGTGGGAAGGGAGTGATTTATATAAGAAATCATCATTTGAATAGTTAAGAGTCTTCATAGCTACATCTCCTTTTGTTCATTATTCACATTTGATCATCATCACTAGTACACATCACTATCTACACATCAACAGCCTTTGCGACTTCCTGCTCGACGTACTTCAGCGTCAGTGGATAGAACCGCTTGCCCACTTTCGGATGCGACTTCACCCTATTTAAGAACACACTGTACCCGACCGGCTGGTCCTCCGCCACCTGGAACTGAAACCCGATCTTGTTCTTGACCCTCGTCGCGTCTCTCTCCCGCACTCGCTCCTTCGCCTCCTCACTCACCGCAATCGCTGTCTTTCTCGATGCGATGTCGATTGTCTGGAAGAACGATATCGACAGTCGGTCGCCACTGCCGGCTTCCGGGCTCAGCACCCGGTGGACAGTCGACACACAAGTGCCCTGTGTCAGGAACTCCAGCGTCAGACCAACGGCAAACACGAGCGTGTTCTCCACCGGTGGCACGTCCGTCCATTCCCCTCTGAAGTCCTTCACCTGCAGCGACTTGTGGTGGCTCGCCTGGTATATCAGCGTCAGGAAGTCGTTGTCCCGGTGCTCGCCAACGCCCTGGCCCAGCTCCGTCTTGAACTCAGTCCCATTGAACTCCTTCTTCACCTGCTCAACTTCCTCATTGCCACTCTCCAGGTCAGGATACTTTATAATCTTCAACTTCGCCTGCTGGACGGCCTTGAAGAACTGCTCCAGCTCGCCCTTCCCGACACCGAGCGCCTCTTCTATCAGCCCCACAAGCACTCTCGACAGCACCGACAGCTCATCAATGTAACTCTCCACAGTCTTTCTGAACTTGGGCAGCAGCGTCTCATTAGGCCACAAGTTTGGCCCTTCAATGTTCTTCCACGCCTCGCTCTCGTCCTTCACTTCCGGCGCAGGCAGCTCAGTGGCGAACTCCACCTGTTCTCGCCAGTCCACATTGCTCGCCGTGATCTCGTCCCCCAGGCCATTGTACCCGAGAAAGTGCGGCGAGTGCACCATCGCGACCTTCTCCTTCTCCGCCAGTGGGATCGTGAAGAACTCCAGCGACTGCTCCTTGATTCTCGTGAAGGTCTCAGGGTCCTCCAGTGGGTTCTCCAGGTAGAAGAAACCGAAGTTGAAGAGGGCGTTTCTCAGCTCATTGAGGAACTCGGGCTTCTGTTGTGGGTTCAGAGCCTTGTGGAAGTTCAGTGTCGGGATCTGCGACGAGCTGCTGTTCACTGTGACGTCTGTGAAGGTGTTGGTGGGCATGACTATCACTTTACTGGTGATTATAGTAGATTAATAGTTGATAATAGTGACTATTCTCTCTTTAAATAAGCAAATCATCAGATCATCACCAAATAAACTGTGGCTCAAGAACAATACCCGTCAAATCCAAATACACTAATATTAATGATTAAAACAATGCAAAAATCATCAATTACAACTAATTACCTCCTTCTATCTCCTCCTTCTCCACACTAGCACCAGCACCAGCAAATATATCAATCACAGGCAACTTCTTCTCGTTTCTCAACTTCCAATACTCGCCATTGTACTGGTAATACTCCTCACCAGTAACAGCATGGATCTCCTTCGTGAAGAACTGCGGTTCGTACTTCTCACCAGCCTCCTCTCTCGCCTTGTTCGTCTTTCTCTGCTTATCCTCCACAATATGCTTCCACTCGCTCGCCTCATCATATCTTCCTTCCTCCATTGCTCTCTGGTCCGGTCTGAGTCTCGTATCTGTCGAACTCACCCATTCAAGTAATTTAGGCTGTGGAGCATTCAAAGTGATGGCATAAGAGGTCAAGTTGAAAGGAACTTCCGGTCTAGGAACAGGCTGCCAGAGCAGAAACTTCCCACCTTCGTGGTTTGGTCCAGACTCAACATCGACTTTAGTCTTATTGCTATAATCAATCGAATCAAACCTCTTATCGACAATCTTCTTTCCATAAATCTTCGAGTTCCAATGTCCTCCAATAGCCCAGTGTTTGACCCCTTGTGCATCAGTGACAACACCACTCATCTCATATGCACTAGAGCTTCTCCAACCTCTCGGTTTGAAGTTCACAACACACTTATCACCAGTCTTATTGTTCGTGATCTCCATCTCACCATAATTGTCAATCGATGGACTTCCCAACATGATACCAATCACAGAAGACGTGATCTTTCTCCATGTGTATATCTCCTCCTCGCCATCTTCACCATCTGGTCTCAAATGCAAATACCAAGTCCCTGTAGGCTGAACATCGAACGACCGACCATTGAACCCGGACTTGACAGAGGTCTCACCATAATAGTCCCACTTAGGATGTTCTGCAATCATAGCCGAGATGGGTGGATGGTGACTGACTTGTTCAGTGAAGTATCTGAATCCCTTATCAGGTCTAGCATACTCATAAGTCTCACCTAATAGTGGGTTAAATGGTTTGGCAACACGGTTGATTGTGGATGAATACTCCGAGGCAGCAAAGGCTGCAACGTATAACATTCTCAGAGTAGAGTCTTCATGAGAGGCAGCATGGTCCAAGAGGGTATTGTACTCCAAATCCTCTGCGATTCTCTGCAACATGGAAGTAGGCTCGTTGAACGACACAGGTAATGCGATTCTAGTGATGTCTTTACCAATCATAGACTTCAAAATACCCCATAGGGAAACTGATGGTCTGTCGTCGTCCTTCAATGGAAGTTCAGTTCTAATACCGTCTTCGTATCCTTTGAATGAGCCTTGTTCAGATAATACCAGATCTTTCTGCTTCTGCAGGGAATTCTTCAAATCTGTCTCAACAATAGACTCCTGATCTTCAGCAAACTCTTCTGTTTTTGATCTCTTCAGAACACCAACTTCAGAACCAGCTGTCTGTTCCAGACCTTCGTTGCCAATTTCATGCTCGCCACTCTCCTTCTCCTCTTCATCTTCAGCATCAGAGAACTCATCAGCATCAAAGAACTCATCATCAGAATCCTCATCATCATGTAAATACCTCGAAATCTCATCAGCAACATCATCCTCGAACGGTGTTGTCGCCTTTGGTGCAACTTCATTAGATAAAGGCGAGCCAGCTCCCTCAACTGCTTGAACTTCGGGACCTGCACTCAAACCAGCCTCAGAATCATGAGTAGCAACCAGATTCAATTGTGAGCCTGAAGTGAGAGTCAATCTTCTATGCAATGCCTTCTTGATCTTCTTTCTCTCCAATTCAAAGTTCTCAATCTGTGTGTTCTTCAAAACTAACTCATTCTCAAGGTCTCTAATCGAGTTAATCCACAATTCGTTGACATCTTTCTGCTTCGTCAAGGCCTTTAGGAGCTTCTCATCTCTTCTTGCAATGTACTCATTATACTTCTGAAACCCAGTCACTAGCGAATTCACAGAATCGATAGAGATACTAAGAGTCTCATCATTCGATCCAGAAGACTTCAGATCAATCAACAATTCCTTCAACGAATCAAGCTCAATAGTGAACCTGCTCTTAAGGACAGATATCTCCTTTGAGAAAGGACCAGCTTCACTATTAACATCCTCAGAGTTAGAAAATCCATCAAACTCCCTATCCATTTCAGAACTCTCATCATCGTGATCATTATCATCCTCGTCATCTGTATCATGAACAATATGCGGATGATCTGTCACTGGTCTTGTTGGATTTGCTTCACTTTCCTGTACGATCTTAATAGCAGAAACACCAGCTGTGACATCATTAGTCTGCTCCGAGCTCTCCCTCTTCAGCGACTCAGCCAAAGCCTTCTCTTTATCCTTAGAGAATCTGATAGCACCTTGCAAACTCCACACCCACCTGTTTGTCTCAATCGGGTGGTTTCCTTTCAAGTGCCACCTCACCCCGTTCTTACCAATGATTTCAAACTTCAGTTTCTCTGAAGAATCCAAGTGTAGAGACGCCGTCTTCATATTGATGGAACCCCTGCAGGAATTATTAGCATCATCTTGTGATTGATAATACGATAAGACACCATTAGCATCCAAGATAAACCAGCGGAGTTTGTAACCAGATGCGAAATTGGTCCACTTTCTGAGATATCCTTTATACGTTGGTGCCTTAATCCCACCAACAACCGGAGAAGTCGAGTCAATAACGCTCTGTTCCTCCGATGCATCTTTCAATATCTGCTTCAAAGTCTCGTTCTGTTTGGGTATCAAGTCAATTGGGAGTCTCCCTCTCTTATCTCTTTTGAAAGGATCACCGCCGTGTGCTAGGACCCACTGCACCATTCCAATATCATTCTTCTTAATGAATTCATGCAACACAGTCTCGCCAGTTGCTGGATCGTATCCATTGATGTCCAAGAGCTCATAGTTCCGTGGTACAGCTAGGATCTCATCCAATGTTGCGAAATCATGCGTCATGAAGGCCTGTTTGAAGCGAGATGCTATTCTCTCGATGTAAATGGCACGCTCATGCTGCATCAACGCCACCATATTCATATCAGTAGCGAGCTCAATTGGCTGTTTCGATGCGTTATTCATCAGCGTATCATTGATTCTTTCGTCTCTGAGTAACAACTGGGCAACGTCGATTCTGTTATTGAGAGCGACAAGATGCAATGGTGAGTTTCCCTCTGAGTCCTGATAGTTGATATCGATACCGAAGACATCATCGCCAGTTTCAGCAGGTAAAAGCAATAAATGGATAGTTCTGACGTTGGACACCTGCACTGCGAGGTTTAGGATCAGGTTCTTGACGAGATCGATCTCATCCTTGTTCAGCGCTTGCTCAGTGGACTTGACGATCTGTGTGAGTCTTTCAATATCGCTCTTCTTCAAGGCGTCAAGGATCTTCAATTTGAACAGGTGCGGGTTTATACGTGTTCTGGCTATGGACCCGCTGCTTCTCGGAGCGTCTGGCACCTTTGTGGACCCGCTGGAAAGGATGTTAGCGCTTCTTATTGACACATCATAAACAAACAAACTTCACTCACCTTTCAGTGGCCATTTCTCACTGGTCAAAAGGGTAAACTGGACAGAATAACAACAAGGTAACAACAGTGTATTCAACTACTCTGCACAGACACACTCTCACCAACTTTCCCCGTCTCAATTGGCCTTCCAAATGCCCTTCCGAATTGCTATTTTCGGTTCGTTTCGTTTGTTTTGCTTTTGTGATGAGATCGGATTATGTCATTATATTACTACAGCTTAGTAATCACTATACGTAATTATGTCTATCCATTACACATCACCTCAACACGCTCTGGAACGTCGAGTTCGCGTCTCCTTTACCCAACGCCGCTCTCTTCACTGTTCTCCCCTGTGTATTACTCTCCTCCAGTTTTCTCTTCAGGTCCACCGGCTGCTGCTTCTGCTGTTGTACCGTCTTCGGCACCTGCAACGTCTGTTTCAACTTCGGCACAAGTCCCTTATCGTACTCGTCCTGCTTCACAATAAACCTCCGTGGTGGTGCCTCCTGGTCCATCTTAAGCAGCACACCACCATTGAACAGTCCCGTCTTGTCCACAATCGATACTTTGAACATGAGCGTCTCCTTTCTCGTATTATCGTGGAACAACATGACAGTATCACCGTGGTATACGATCACTTTACGACCCTGTCCGACCTTCGTACCATTGACAAAGCACCCATTGGAGCTGAAATCCAATAGCCAGATATCCTCCAATCCCTGTGCTGGTGACTCGTAGATACTGATAGTGGAGGCTCCTCCTGGTGTGTCGGCATTAGTAGCACCAACGGCGTGTCTCTTCTTGACAAAGGCGCAGTGGATCTTGGAGATTCTGTCCTCTGCGATCTTGAAGTGGCTCGCTGGGTTACGGCCGATGATGAAGGGTGATTGGCCCTGTTGGACGTGGATGTTAGTGGTGTAGGGTTTTGATTGCACTGTTGCTGATGATGAAGGAACAAGCGAGAAGGATGTTCCTGGTGGGCATTGCTGCCTCTTTACAATCAATGGTGACGATGAGATCTCGAGGTGTGGTTCGGGTGGTTGTGAGAGTCTGTTTGATGGAGGTGAGGAGGATTGAATTATCAAACTTCTGTCTGGTGTACTTGCGGGATCGCTGCCTTGTTCAATTAGGGAAGTCTTATCAAAGGACTCATCCTTGATATCAGGCAGTGGTTCGTTAATGACATGGGCTTTCTTAGTTGGTTGTGATACACGGAGTTGTGAAGGGATAGGTTGCGAGGCGGGTACTTGTGATTGTTGTGAATCTTTTGGCTTTGGAGGAGCAGGGACTTTGAAAATGGGTTCTTTATTATCCGTTTTGATATCCATCAGAACATCCTCATTATCATCATCATCATCCACTTCATCAATCCTCTCATTAAGATCAGTCAAGTGGAACTTTGCCTCTGTTTCGTGTCTCATCTGTTGTGATTGGGATTGTGATAATGAAACCTGTGAGTTTATCTGTGAACTTGACAATATCCATGGATGTGTCAATGCCTTTGCTGCACTTGCCCTATTTCTTGGATCAACCTCCAGCAGTGAATCCAGAAACTGTCTTGCCTCTTGTGACACACCAGCTTCTTTCAAAGGTGGCTCATGGTAAGAACCCTGCTTGATCTGTTTGTACAATTGATCCTGTGTAGAGCCACTAAAGGGCAAGTGTGCAGTCAATATCACATAAACCAAACATCCCAATGACCACATATCCACCAATGACGAATACTTATCGTTTGAAACATGCTGTGCGAATCTCCCGTCAATAACTTCTGGTGCAACATACGCCAAAGTCCCACAAAACGTCTTCATGAAGGTCTGGGTATTAGATATCTTTGCCAATCCAAAATCAGTGATCTTCACCAGGACAGGATCATCCTGTGCAATTAGTATATTATCTGGCTTCAAATCACGATGTGATATCTGCATCGAATGAACATATTTAATAGCCGTCAGGATCTGTTTTGTGATCTCCTTTGCCGCATCCTCACCAACTGATCCATGAGCAGCCACAAAATCCATCAAATCACCACCTGGCACAAATTCCATCACCAAAAAGTAAGAATCATCATCTTCATAGAACCCTCGCAGCTTGACGATTCCCGGATGATCCAACCGTCTCAGAATCTCCAATTCCCTTGTAACACCGTCCGTATTCCCCATGATTTTCCTCTTCGATATGATCTTCACCGCGTATGTCTTCCCCGTCGCTCTCTCCACTGCCTTCTTCACAATAGCAAACGCACCTTGTCCAACCACTTCGTCCTTGATGATGAAGTCCTTATGGATTCCCTCCTGTTCAGCCGTCATTTGAGCATTCGAATTCCCATGTCTCGGAAAGAACACGATGAACCGTATCACGTCCTTCGGTACACCAATCCCGGCAGCGATCTCGTCTCCCTGGCTCAGTATGTAATTCTGTCCCTTGACGAGCCTCTGGTTATTCACATGTGTTCCATTAGTAGAGATGTCCTGGATCATGACATTGGAGTCGCTGCACCAGATCTTGAAGTGTTTGCTGCTTATCCGCGTGGTCTTCGCGTATGCAATGTCGCATGTGGCTGCCCTCCCAAAGAACCACTCCTTTGGGCCCGATTCCTTCTTCTTGAGGTCGATATGTGGCAATTGATTAGTGGTGCAGATGAGCCGGCACACGACGGACTTTGAGAGCTGTGTGGTGGTTAAAAGGTCGTCGATGAGCTCTTTGGCCACCTGCGTCGCCTGTGTCGGCTGCGTGGCCTGTGTGGGTGCTTCCATTGGCGGGGAGGATCAGCGCCTTTTGAGATTTTGGGGGGTTTCTTAACTATGTGTTTGTTGTGTTTGGTGATGGATGGCCTTAATTAAGTGGAAAACGCGACAAATTTTATTAGAGACGCGTCAGGGTAAGTTTTAATGAGGGTAGGAGAAGGTGTTAAAAGGGGTGATTTGAAGGGGGTTTGAGTGATTAACTTGATATCTGAGCATTTCATTGTATAGTACCACATTCATACTACTCACACCCTTTTTTCCCAGCCAATTACGTGTGATATTTGATCTCATTTGACCATAATCATATAGCCATTAGTAAAGTTCATAACCATCGCGAAATCTTTTCAACTACTTAATCACCAAAGATCAATTAGATCAACTAAAGACCAAAGAGAAGGTTGAAATACTGTCTAGTGGAGAACTATCACAATGGACGTGGACTTTGACGACATTTTACGCGACTTTGAGCGAGAAGTACGTCCACAGAACACATCTAATGATGATATACTTGCGAAGAAGCAGGACCTCGAACTGCTAACAAGAGCATGGATCCACGAGCGAATGGCACCAGAACTGCTCCCGTACGAAGGTGAGCTCATCGAGAGAGTTCTAGTCGGTGTCAGAGAGCAGACAGAGCTCGTGGAGGCCAATTCTATGGAACTTTCCAATGAGAAGGACATCAAACTACGACTGTTAATCGTCGAATCAGAACTTGAGAGAGTCAGTTTCCTGGTACGGTCTTACCTACGCACGCGACTCTCGAAGATCGACAAATACGCCGTCTACATCAGAAGCAACGAGGAGATGGTGATGCGGCTCTCGCAGGCAGAGACGAGTTACATGGAAGACCACCTCGCTGCCCTTGTCGAGCTGTACAACAAGGCCTTCCTCGGTGCACTGCCGTCGCATTTACAGGCACTCGACGACACAGGCGGTGGAATCTCGATGATAGAGGAGCCACCGCTCGACACGCCCGTCTTCATACGCGTCGAGAAGACCATCGAGACGCCCGTTGTGGTTGGCGACGAGGAAGTTGACCTCGTTGGCGGGAGTATATACCTGCTGAGATACTCCGCGATTAGCCGCTTCTTGCCGACAGCCGAGGTTGTTTTGATATAGACACGACTTTTTGTTATGTAATAGATTATGTAATTATTATTCATGCTACGCCAAAATGTAAACAACGAAAAGGGCCAACTTCTGCTAGTGACAAGTCATTAAAGGACGCAATTGGTGGAGGACATGTCCAGCAGGAGACAGGAGATTGAGGCGAAGAAGCAGCGACTTGCTGAGCTGCGCAGGCTCAGAGAGGAGAAGCTGAATGCGAAACCAGCTGAAGAAGAGATCAACTCTGTCCCCGCCGATGAGATCAAGCCAGCGGACAACAACAACATCAACAACTCGCGTCAATTCATCAACACTGCAGAGATCCCGGTCGAAATACTCAAATCTACCAACTACAAAGAGATAAGTGTCCAGACAGATGAAGTTTCCCATGAGACGGTCTCTGCAGAGAAGAAGATCACGTACACCAAATCAACCCAGACGATCGACGTGGAGGAATTAGTCGCCCAAGATGAGCGAGAATCCAATGCTGTGATGATAGAGGAAGTGAATCAAGTGAGTGAAGAAACTGTGGAAGAATCACATGATGCTCAAGATCAAGCCGATACTCAAGATCCTCCAATCGATGACGAAACATTGGCGAAATTCCTGCAGGATTCTTTCAAAGTTCTGAACCGGGTTATCGAAGATGACAGACAGATCATACAAACATACACCAAGACAAGAAAGGAAGCCATTGAGGAATCGATCAATCATGTCTTGTACCACAAACTATCATTCGATTCAGCACTCATATACTCGATTGACTCCTCCCCACATAATACAGAACTCCTCCTAGTATCCACCGGGAACATCATCTACTTATACAACACCAAATACCACAGATTCGAAATGGAGTTCCATTCATCCACCAAGATTATCAATGTCCAGTTCTCCCAGTTTGATCCTAGTCTCATAATAGCCACTGGTTTCAACGGGAAGGTTGCAATATGGGACCTCACTGAGCATCAGAAGCTGAAATCATTGAAGAATTTCCCGATATTGGAGTCGCATGTCTCGATGGATACGCATTCATACCCTGTCTGGGTCCTACTTCAACTACCTGGTGAGCAGCGGAATAATGGTACTCTGCTCACGGCATCGACAGACGGGAAGATCATTTCCTGGGACCCACAAACCCTCGCAAGACCAAAGACAGACCCGGTACAGTTGAGGATACCCAAGAGGCTCAATCTCATGTATGATGAACTGACACCCTTATCAATCATCCGTATAAGCACGGGGTCTACAAAGAGTAATAAACACAACGTCAGCATCATCATTGGTTCAGAAGACGGGAACATTTACAAATTGGATCCGAACTTTGAATACATCAGCAAACTCAGCACGAAGGCATCGGAAAAGGAACTAATCGACACGATTTTCGAGGGACATACAGGACCTGTCCTAGACCTTGACGCGTCTAAAGAGTTCCCTAATTTATTCTTATCCTGCTCCATGGACTGGAAAGTTCATCTTTGGGATGTTAATTCGCCAAAGGAGCCGCTTTTGACTATTTACAAAACCGACTCGATCATGGGTTGTAAATGGAGACCAAACAACGCAACACAGATAGGATACATCTACGAGGACACCTTCGATCTGCTCGACCTCAGTATCAACACTGTGAATCCAGTCCTAACGATAAAAATCGATGGTAAGAAAACACTAAACAAACTTGCATTTGACAAAGAGGGGAAATTCGTGCACTTGACGGATATAGATGGGAACCTGTACATCTACGAGCTGCTACTCGACGACATCAAGTCAGAGCTCGGGAGGTTCAAGCGGAAGTTTGCTAATAATAGCACTACTTCAGGGCCTGATGGTGACAAAGCAGGTACATAAATAAACTTAGTGTCTCACCACAACAAATGAAGTCATCTTACGTGGAACGGCAATCGGGCCGTACGTTAACAAATTACGTGTACATCAGTTTTGACAGGGACAAAAGTTTGAAGCCCGGAAAAGGCCGGGTATCCCCAGCAATCGCCTTCCTAAATAGGAAATTTAACAATAGCGCGCACTTGGGTAACCTAATCGGTAGGGCCACTCAGTACAGACAGCTTTTTCTTCCACTTTTAAATTAAATAAGCGAAACTTGAGCTTTTTTGACTTGTTTTGATTTTGGCTGTTTGAACTTTGGACCATCACAGCGGCTAAGCTCAGAGAGAGAGAGGCAATGAAGCGACTATTCTCGGGCAACAGGTCCGGCAAGAGCTCGCCGCGCATCGACGACCAGGCGAGCTTCGACAACCAGCGGTCTCGCTCGAGCTCCAACAGCGGCGGTGCCAACCGTCAGGGTTTTGCGGGCGCCAACATCAACGCAGGCGGCAGCGACGACGAGATCAGTCCAGAGCTCGCGCCAATCGTCACGCTACTCAGCGCACAGGCGCACAGACGTTACAATGAGGGTGTCTTCATGCTCTTGCAGAGTATCAACTCTGAAGGTGAGGCGATTCCCAACAGAAAGTGGAGAGAGGTCTACGGTGTCCTTCTGGGCACCCAGTTGGCAGTGTGGGACATTGAAGAACTAGAGAAGCACCAGAACAACACTGACGCCTTGCTGAATGCCAGTTCCAAACCAGACTACATCAACTTCACTGACTCCTCGTTCAGGGCTGTCAACAAACTCGATAACAGTCAGGGCTTGAAAAACGTCATTATCGTCTCCACAACTTTGAAGAACCAGTTCTTGCTCCAGTACCCAGACGTTGAGGACTTCCATCGGTGGAATTCTGCCTTCCGTTTGGCCACTTTTGAGTACACGTCATTGCAGGAGGCTTATACCGGGGCGTTGCTTTCAGCTAGGGGATCCAAGCTATCCGACATCAGAACCATCTTGGCAGAGACCAAGTTCGACTACGAGGATTGGGTCAGTGTCAGATTCGGCTCAGGAATGCCTTGGAAGAGATGTTTTGCTGTCATTGAACAGCCTAGTAAGAAGTCGAAGGGAAATAAGGTCTACAAAGGTACTGTCTCTTTCTACAAAGATGAAAAGAAGAACAAGAAGCAGGCAATGGCTTTCATCAAAGATGCTAGTGCTGCGTATGCCTTATATCCAACATCAGTGAAGATGATTGACCACAGTACTATGATCAAGCTTGAAGGTACCGTTTACTTTGACAGTTCGAAGAAGTCCCTACCAAAGGAAGCATCTGTTTACTTCATGCCAGAACAACACAGTGCCGTTCCTGGATACGATACATTGATCAGATTCTTGGTCCCACTATTGAACACATTCAATCTTTATGGAAGACCAAAGAGACTAAATGCCAACAAGTCTGAGTTGAACTCTTTGTTGTTTGGTTTACCTGTCCTACCACACGTCCACTACTTGGAAGTCGATGACCTGGTGTTATTGGCTAGCAGTCCGCAATCTGAGAATTGGCTCGTCACTGATTGGAGAACAAAGATCAAGGAGATTCTCGCAAGTAAGCTATCTGCCGGATACACCGGATGTGGCTCAAGTCATGGTGTTGTTGGGGCTATCAATTCTCCTGCGTTGAATTCCAATGACTTCCAGGAGGTTAGAAGTATCCACAGTGGTAATGGTCCGCTTAATAGGGCAATGTCACCATTATCTCCAAGTTTCCTACCAGAACCAAGATTCAGAGACTCAATTATGTCAAGATCCAGATCAAGTTCAATTACTGCCGAGGAAGAGAATCCTGCTGCTACTCTTGCCGCTGCTACGAATTCACCAGCGAATCGCCCCAACAGAAACTCTGAAATCACTCAGATCTATGAGGACTACTCCGGAATTGTCAAGGCTAATGAGAGATACAACCAGTCTGTGCAGCCAAAGCCACCACAACCCGCTGGACCAGGTTCCAATGGCAATGTTTCACAGTCTCCATACAACACTGCTATGGCTTCGGGTCTTCAGGATCCTTATGCACCTTACAAACAAAGTTCGAGACCGGATTTCTCACAGGATTCATTACCAAGATCGCATTACTCTGATGCTAGATCTGATGTGAGACCAGGAAACCAACAGTCGGTTGACGATCTTGATGAGGACTTTGATGACGATGAGATTTTCAAGAAGGGTGTTTCTGGTGTCCATATCTCGAATCAGAAGAAGGCAGTTGAAGACCCTTTCAAGCCGGATTATGGAACATCTAGAACACTACCAAGTGACTCTGCTTCTCAGATTGCTCAAAATACTGAACCATCACTGAAGGTCCAGACTGCTTCAAAGGCATTGCCTACACCAACTATTCGTGTTGAACAGGCAAGTCCTTACACCAGCGGCAGAATCGCTCAGCAGGTTACTTCACCTCGACAAGAGCAGGCTCCGCCTCCACAGGCACAGCCGTATCCAGCGCAGCAGCCATTACAAAGACCTATGGGGCCAAGAACTGCTCAGAGGTCGAGTCCGAACAACTCTCAAGATCAATTGCCAGTCAATCCTTATAGAGAGGACCAGCCTGTGAATCGTGCTCCACAGTATCCAGCTCATCAACCGCAGATATCTCCTAGAAACGGTCAGTTCCCTCCACAAGCACGCCAGGGTCCTCCTCCTCCTGGTCCTCAGCAGCAGCAGCAGCAGCAGTTCAAACAAGGTCCTCCTCCACAGTCTAATCCACAGCAGGGGCAGAGACCACTACAACCAGGTCACCCACAACAGCAGAGATCTTACCAGCAAGGACCACCTCCACAACAGCAACAACAACAACCATATGGTCAGCCTCCACAGCAACAGCAGAGAAAACCAGTTGCACCAAATGGATATGGTGCACCACCACCAGGTCAGCAGCAAGGTGGTCAGTATGGTTACTCCCAACCTCCACCTCAACAACAACAAAGACCACCTCCGCAGCAGCAACAGAGACCACCACATCCTCAACAACAACAGCCACAACAGAGAGGATATCCACCACATCAGCAGGGCCAACTACCTCCACAAGCTCAACAAGGTCAAAGACCTCCACAACCACAGCAATTTGGCCCTCGTCCTGGTCCACAACAGCAACAGCAGCAGCAACCGCAGCGCTACCAGCAGGCACAGCAGGGATTCCCACCACAGCAGAGACCTGGTGGTGGATATCCAATGCAGGGAGGAGCACCACCTGGGCAGCCAAGTGCTCCAACGCAACAACAACATCAATACAACCCATACGCGCAGGGGAATCCATACAGTCAGTGAAAGTCTGTATGTGTTGATGGTGTGAAGTATTGTTTGTTATTTTCTTTCCCAATGATGAGGTCAGGAGATATCAAGAGACGATCAATGTGTTTTTAGTATGTGCTTTATGTTGTATATTTGGTAGGGGGGGACAGTATTGATTTTATTTGGGATAGCTAGTTAAAGCTAAGCTAGAAAAGGCGTCCTTGTGCATGTGTGTGTTTGAGTTTTTTTTGCCTTGTTGCCAGCTATGTTTGGAATTTCATACACGTTATTGTATTTTACTTGATTTACAAGAATATCAATTATTGTACATGGACATGATATTGGTAGAATTCTATGTGTGTATATATATGGTATGCACTATTCGACTATTCGTTACAATAACAACAGGGAATGCATTATTGATCAGATCAACTGACCAGGGACGGAAGAAAGTAATGACGAATTAGTGAGGGGGATGGAAGTGGTTAGTTATCAACGTATGCAGTAGCAGGGAGTCCTTCCATCCATGTGTTTCCAATGAAGTCGAACCATTTATAATCACTTCTTGAGAATTCCACAAAGACTCCATTCTCTTCATCCTTAAGACCAGATCCGACATGATCATAAGCACACCATGTATATGAGGCACAATATTTATGTTCATCAGTCCAACCTTCCGCTGGATTCCCGTCCTCGTTCTTTCTCGTGATTTCTTGTGGTGGTGGGATTATAGCAGCACGGATCTTCGTCTCGGAAGTATAGAGTTTCTTCAATTGTTCTTCATTGAAACGACCCTTATATAGAGGCTTTCCAGAGTCCATTCCGGCAGTATGAACATTCTTACAGTATGTCATACCTGAGTTGATCCATAAGAGTGTTTTTTCGTCATGACCATCAATGTGACCTGGATGATTAGAGCATAATTCTCTTGCGAATGTCTTTGGAAGTCTCTTGTTTTCCTGTGGGGTTAGTTCACCAATGGAGGCAGCACCAAGTGTATTGAATGTATAATCTTCATCACCGGCAATAGACATACCTAACCAGAAAAGCTCCTTATCACCATGGATCTTAGGTCTGTTGATAGGTTCCCAGAAGTTCAATTGGAGGGCAGTCAACATACCTGAGAAGTGACGTTTTCTGTTGATTGCAACAACACCTGATTCCATATAATGGTTTCTCAAATCCCCAATGAAACGGTTTTGTAATGTGAAGTTTGTGACTGTTGGGATTTGGAAAATGTATTTGTCCAATTTCGATGGGAAGAGTCTCTTATAGAAATTGACTGCATTTTGTGAATTCGTTCCAGCTAATTGACGATCATGGAAGAAATATGCACCTTTGGATTGATACTCTGGGTATGAATAGATGTATTTATCCAATTGGACGAAAGGAACCGTGTCTGTGTCAATGAGGATCATATCTTCAAATGAATTGAAGAAGTAAGCTAATAACTTATTTGCATATTTCTCAAAATGACCAGCGAAATCAGGCTTGATGGATTGTTTAACATCAACAAACCAAACGTCTTGTTCAGGGAAAGTCATATCTGGTGTTCTTTCAATATCGAACTCTTCAAACAAATCAGATAATTTGTTAACATCGATCTTATTTCTGAATGCTTGGATCAATTTCTTTTGTGTTCCCTCGGATAAATCACCCTTATGAACAATTTGAATAGGGAGTCTATTCCCAATAACTCTCAAAGTCAAAGCCAATCTCTTCAATTCATCAAATTGATTATCAGAAGCACTAATGACAAACCCTTTACCGTTGATATTGTTCTTAATAGACTTCAAAAAGCAATTGTTTCCTCTGTCACCACCACGCTTTTCAATAACAGGTTCCTCTTCACCAGGGATCCGATTATCATCCTGTTCATCAGACCATGTACCTTTCTCCACTTCTGGGTCCTTCTTGTCTTCATCATCCGGTGTGACATGGGATTGATAGATCTTGATATCGTCATAGTGGTCATATGCGATGGATGTATCGACAAGGTCAGGGAATCCAATTGAGATAGTACCATCCCAACGTTTATAAGTAGGTAGGATATTGGATAACCATGGGAAGATTCTTGCCTCGATGTCGAAACAGAGATCTTGATTGGATTCATTGTCATCGTCATCATCATTGGACCAATATCCTTTGATTTGACTCAATGCGGAACTTGAAGCCTTAGAATCTTCTAGGAAACATTTGTTGAAGATTCTGAGGATGGAAATATGGTCAATGATCTTAGTGTTGACTTTGATACTCTTGTACGACTCTTCTCTGTACTTGTTTTCCAATTGTTCGAGTTTCTTCTCCTTTGTCAAGTCCTCATCTGGATGATCGTTCTTGTACGCCTCCAAATACTCGTCAAAGGTGAAACTGTTGTCGTTGTGGCCGTCAGTGCTGAAGTCGTCGAGCTTCCAGTTGTGGTTCTTCGTCGTGAGACTGTCGAAGAAGAGACTGCAGCGCTCCTGGAAGGGTTTAGCGGCGAGTGTTTTGGGTTGGTGTTTCTTGAGCAGCGCGTCGTAGTGGGACGTGTAGACGTCGCTCTTGAGCAGGAGCAGCGGCTCGCCGTCCGCAGACACGGCCACAGCTGATCTGAAGTGCGAGATGACGAACGATTGGAAGAGCACCACGACCAATAGGACACCGACGAAGATGTTGAGGTTGACGAAGCGCTTGTTTAATGAGAAACCCTTCACGGCGGCTAGGCCAGCGGTAGTGAGCGCCTGGCCGTAGCGGAGTGCGCTGTTGGCGAGCTGTTCCAGTGACATCGTGGGCTAAACCTCCAGGCGGACAGACGGACAGACGGACTGTTTAGCGGCTGTTTCAGCGACTGTTTAGCGAGTGATTAATTGGCCTTGTGAGTGTTTTGGCGTAAACAAGTTCAAATTTTTATGGCGCGTCGGTTCTAAATCCACAACTGTGGCCCGTACCGGTGGGGGTTTAGGCGGAGTTGTCACCTGTCAACCGTCAACAGTCCGCCTAGAAAAAGACTCTAGGCGGGGGACAGTTGGAAGTTAGGCGGGAGAACACCCCCAAGACACTACTTTAGGGTGTTGGAGTGTCGACTGAAACGCAGCCAGCCGGTCTTAATATGAGTCAATTCGATGGTGTTTCCAGTGGTAAATGGCATCGTGTCGTCGGATTGTGAGGCGGAAGATCGGGCTGAGTCTGCTGTTGCTGCTTGTGGCGGTGGTCGTCTGGTTGTTTGCTCGATGGTGTCAACATGAAGCGGGTACTATTACTACTATTAGTACTAATACTCAGTACTCCGACAACTGCGACTCATTCTTTGACAATACACAGATCACAAGGGACATTCTAGCTGATTCAGCGAGAATACACAATCATTGTCAGTTCAGACTGAAAGTTGATTCATGTGATGCGAAGATTGAACAGTTGATATACCCATGGTTGAATAGAAATGTGTCACCGGTCTTATCAAAGAGAGACGCACTAGATAAACCATTGTTCACACCATCAAGAGGAAGTGGAGGTTGTTACTTTAACAGTCTGAAGAGTCAATTATCAGGTAAAGGAATCGTCCTGTCTGCTTCTGAGTTCCATTTCAAAGAATTGGTGAGTCTTATTGTGTTGTTAAGGGCATTGGGTACAGATGGTATTCCATTACAGATAATCCATCGGGGTGATATCTCACCATTCTCATTGTCAAAGCTATGGACTATCGCTTTTGAACCAATAGATGATCCACAAGTCGTTGAAGCACTAGGAGAAGACCTTCCAAGGGATAAAAGACTCAAATTCAGTCCTCTTGATTTACAATTTGTTGATGTCTCAGAAGTCATATTAGATGAACATCGTGATACATTTGGGAAGTATTCGAATAAACTATTGGCTTATCTATTCAACTCTTTTGAAGAAGTCGTCCTGATTGATGTCGATACAGTCTTGTTTGTCCCAGTATCACGATTGTTTGGTCTTACAGAATACTCCCAAACTGGTGCTTTCTTCTTCAAAGATAGAGAAATAGCCATGAAACAGTCAATTGACGGAACAACAGAATACTTCACCAAATTACTCCCATCTCTCAAAGATTATAAAAACTTTGGGATCCCCCTCGCAACAGACCACACTCTTAAGAATAACTTCTTCTCTCAAGGCCGGGCTCATCTTATGGAAAGTGGTGTTGTTATAGTCAACAGGAAGAAACACTTTGATAATGCCTTAATGACTATCGTGCTCAATTCATATACTGAAACCGTCAGGGAAATGGTGCATGGTGATAAGGAGCTTTATTGGCTTGCCATGTCGATATCAGGAGATGAATCATATGTTTTCAATGAAGCCTTTGCTGGTTCAATAGGTGAGATTGCCACAGGGAACAAATCTCATTATCCAGACAATAAACACCTGAAGGAGATCTGTTCTAACCATCCAGCACATATTTACACTGACTCAATCACGAACAAGAAAGAACTCCTGTGGATGAACACTGGATTCAAACATTGTAAAAAGATCATCAATTCTGATACTTCGAATCCAATATTCGCAAAGATGACAACAGATGAGATCAGAGAATATAGTTCCGCACCATTAAAGATCAAAGCCGTGATAATCCCACCTTCACCTTCACTGACTGATGACAATGGCATCAGTCTGACATCCAATTATGAACCGTTTAAAGGATGGATGCCTAAACAGTATTGTGAGGCGTATACTGTCTGTGCTTATGATCAAGTCGGTGAATTCAAAGGAGAAGTTATTGAATTCAATGAGGAGGATACAGCCTGGTTTGACCTTTTGGGACAAGTATGGATCAATGGGATGGAGATACTCAAAGTCCTGGTGAATAAAGAGAGTTAGTTCCAATATCACATCTAATTATCTAAAACAATCATATTTACACACACTTAAAAGACTGATCTGACAGCCTCTTTGAAGATAGACAGACCTTCTCTAATGACATCATCCTCGATATTCAAAGCCGGGACGAATCTGACGGTGTTACCACCAGCAGTGATCACAAGGAGGCCTCTATCTCTTGCCGCACCGACAATAGCAGCTGGATCCTTTGCGAATTCAACACCAAGTAATAAACCTTCACCTCTGACTTCCACAATCTCATTTGGTAACTCTTCTTTCAAAGCGTTCAGTTCCTGTTTGAATATTTCAGACTTGGACTGGACATTCTTCAAAAACTCTTCATTAGAGACCTGACTTAGGACGTATGATCCAATTCTGGCACCGAGTGGGTTTCCACCGTATGTCGTACCGTGATCACCAACACTCAAAGCCTTCTCTACCTCCTCAGTGATCATCGTAGCACCGATTGGGAATCCATTACCGAGAGCTTTAGCCATAGTCAAGATATCAGGATGTGCCTCGTTTGGCAAGTTACCATGAGCCCATAGTCTTCCAGATCTTCCCAACCCGGACTGAATCTCATCAAAGATCAACAATGCGTTATGTTTCTTTGTGAGTGTTTTCAATTCGATGAGGAAGTCAGTTGGGATAGGTCTGACACCACCTTCACCTTGGATAGGTTCTATTATGACACCAGCAGTGTTGTCATTGATCAATGCACTGACACTTTCAATAGTTGGCTTTGCGACGGAGACACCAGGGATCAATGGGGCGAATGGGGCCTGGTATTTCGGGTTTGGCGTGACGGAAAGAGCACCTAATGAACGACCATGGAAGGATGATTCGAAAGTGATGAACTCGGTCTTGTTCTGATTCAAAGACTTTCCATACTTTCTAGCGAACTTCAAAGCAGCTTCATTGGCCTCAGTACCGGAGTTCGCCAGGAAGACTCTCGAGGCATCATGCATTCCACCGGAGTTCTTCGTAGTCTCAACGAGCTGTTTAGACAACTCGCCAGTCCATATGTTATGATACAGATTTGAGGAATGGACTAGTGTGAGTGCCTGGTCATACATGATACGAGCGACTTCCGGGTGTGAGTGGCCCAGCGCGGTGACAGCGATACCGGCGGTGAAGTCGATGTATTTGTGGCCTTCGATGTCCCAGAGATGTGCGCCTTGTCCTTTCTCAAAGACGACATCGGGTCTGGAGTAAGTTGTGACTGTGTATTTGGCGCTTTCTGTGATGAATTTAGAGGACTCTGATCTGTTTAGAAGAGGCGCTGAGGTGGCGATTGTTCTTCTGACGGCCAGTTGTGCGACTGCTCTTCTGCGTGCGATGGAGCTGAGCATGGTTGGGTGAATTGGGCCAGTACTTAGAAGGTGAAGTAGAAAGTGTTGGTGAATCGACTGTTTTCTCCATCAAAATTAAGATCAGTCATAGTTAATTGTTCACAGTTAAGCGAACCGCCTATTAGTGGCCGAACCGCCTCTTTTTTTTCACAAACATCAACACTTTAATCAAAAGACCATCGAATAGTTAAGAAGACCATCTCATACAAATAAAGACTAGTTAGTTCCATCGTCATCACCACAATGAGACCCTCCTTGTCTCTCCTGCACTCCGCCAAATCCGCAGCCAAAACAGCCGCAGAGTCGGACATCGACTACTTCGCCACCCTCCCAGAGAAGCTACAATCCTTCTTCACGCGCTACCCTCCATCCCCATTCAAGTCATACGCCACAAAGCCAACCTCAACCACCGCCGAAGACGCAAACCCGTTCCTCCCTAACGTCCACCCAGTCACCAAGAAAACACACGACCCGAAGTACTCCCTCAGAAGACAGTCCGATCTCTGGAAGATCGCATACAGATACGGCGTCCATGACTGTCTCCCAACTTTACAAAACAGTAAGATCTTCTATGAGGAGAAGTACGAGAAGAATGAGTTCATGAGACGTACGTTGAACCCTAAGGGAACAAGATACGACAAGAACAAAGAGGAGAGAAAGGCTAAGATTAGAGACGCTTTGGAAAAGGCCGATGAGACCATCTTGGCCGTTAAAGGTAATAAGTACAAGCGTCTCTTGGAGAAGAGAGAGAAGCAGCCAAAGAAGAGCTGGATATGATTACGATATAGGTATTAATCTCATGTACATACAGACAGCCCAGTGTAGTCAGTCACATTACTACTATCATCAAGTAGAATAGTAGTAGTGAAGTAAAAAAAAATGGAACTCCCCATAGGGGGCTCGAACCCCTGACATTTCGGTTCCCTAATTAAGCTTTAAAAGCCGAACGCTCTACCAACTGAGCTAACAGGGACGAGTTCCGACAGTCTTTGTTCTCCGTTGATTACGTCATAGTGAAAGTTTTGCAATTTAACATAAAAATTGGATTGAATGAGCTTTATTTGGGATTATTTTGAGGTATAGTTGTTATGAGAGGTATCTGTATGTGTTTTATGGATTTAAATTTGTATTTTTCGTGGTTTTTTGAGGGTGTAAATGGTTTTATTTCTCTGTTGTGACATCTTTAGAAATTCACACAATCTTTTGATCAATCCAATTACTCTATAAATTTCAAAGTCTGTCTGGTTACTCTTTCATGGTATAGAAGATACTACGATGGCTAATAGATCATATCAAGGACTTCTAGTCGGATAGCCGTCGGATTTCCCGTTTTTGCTTTCCAGTATTTTCAAACTCACAAACGAACAAATGACTTTAATTTCTAGAGATTAAGTCCTATATAATGAGATCCAATTATTGAATTGATCAGTATATTTGTATGTCAGTACTGACACTGGGTATCCAGTAATACTATACAACTCATTTATGAAGTATTTTCCCCAAGATCCTTTCTTTTATTATAGACATTACGTTCTCATACATAAACATGTGATTGACAGGTATCCATCAACATCACTACTTTTAAATCTCTTACAACAGTCATAACTTCAATATAGTATTCAACAGTATATAACATACCACCACCAGAATGAACTTAAACAAAACAAAACAAACCCAAACGAAAAACACACTTAACTAACAAAAAAAGACATAAAACAAAGACACATAAATTTTCAAGAGTTTCTACCAAGATCCTTCATATAAAGGAGGGGTCCCTTTACAACCGAATAGTGTACATGTTGTACAACACTCACAAGAAGAACAAACTCACAACAAAGATCAACGAAGCACTAATTCCCTTCCCAAACCCAGCATTATTCTCCGTCACGTAATTATTCGTCTTCACAACTCCAACTGTCCCGGAAATAGTACCCAATCCAATAGTCCCACTTGATGGAGATGCAAGGGATTCATACATAGATGAGAACTTCTGCGAGTATGTTGTCTGGACAGTAGCAATACCACCATTCGCATATGTGACAGTGACCCAGATGGAGGTCCATGCAGATGAAGTGACGTATGTCGTCGAGGAGTCTGAGTAGGTGTAGACTGGGTTGACTGAAGAAATGGCTTCTGTGTTTCCTGTGAGTGCGGTGGTGGTGCCAAGCTTAGCAGTCGTTGTCTTCTGGCCAGTGGTGGCAGTACCAGTGGTGGCAGTGTCAGTTCCAGTGGCAGTTCCGGTTCTAGTACCAGTGGCAGTACCTGTTCTAGTACCAGTTCCGGTAGCAGTTCCAGTGCCAGTGCCAGTACCAGTTCCAGTTCCAGTTCCAGTTCCAGTTCCAGTACCAGTGTTGGTTGTTGTCGGCGTAGTGGTAGTGGCAGCGACAGGGGTGGTGGTGGTTAGAGCTATAGCTCCCGGTGTTGTTGTTGTTGCTGTTGCTGTTCCTGTTCCCGGTGTAAGCGTAGACTCCTGTGTCAGGGTGACTGTTATACCGAGATCATTTGTAGTTGTGATGACGGTAGTCTCTATCGTGAGAGCCAGTGCGAGTGACAGGTATGCGAGGAGGAGAAGCAGTTTCATAGTGAAGGGTGCTTCTTTATGGGTGGGCTGTTAATTGACAGGGGGGTGTAATGAGGAAAATAAGTGAACGAGTGTGTCTTGATGCCAATGACTGAAGAGCAAAGGGAAAGTGGGTGAAGAATAAGAAGGAGAAGAATAAGAAGATCAGTCGGTCTGATTTGGGATTGTTTTTGTTATGAGAAAGATGATTTGATGAGGACAAATTGTTTTTTTTCCTTTTTCCGTGTCGAGTAGGAAAGTTACCCGGTGTAGTTATGTGACTCTATTAATAGACAGAGACTCGGATAAGTGGGGTATTCAAGTGAGGAGTATCTCGAGTAGTCTGTAGATAATAGTTAAATACATCTCAGTCTTTTGCCCGTTTGATTTGAGTTAGAATTGAGGAATTAGAGTACATATTCTGTATAGATCAAATGCTTTGTAATCCATTACATCATCAGGAACACGCGCGATTCATATTTTGAATTATTACATCATCATTATGTAATAATAACAGTAAAAGAATATACCACGTGACTGTTCATGTTCATCACGTGATTAAAACTACCGAGCCCTACACCAATCTTGATCACGTGTATTTGGCACAAAAAATTAAAATGTGCCACATGGGCTCAAAATGGCTGTATAAAAGCAGTGAAAAAGGGGAATGGGAGATGGAATATGTCAGTTACATATACGCACATATTTACAACGATCACTACTCATATACAAGCAATTAATTACCCAAATTGACCCCATTTTCCCCAATTCAAATCCGCCCTAAAATTCCGCTATTAAAAGTCATTTCTGGTACGGCCACTGAAAAGGGAAAACAGATAAACATCAACAGAATTCGAATTTTAGTCACCAAAACAAATCAACAAATCAACAAATCAACAAGTTCGGCCCATTTCACAGAGCCAATCAGCCGCTGAATCATTACCCAGATTGAGCACTGGCACTGGCACTGACAAAATGACCGACCAGAAGAAGAAGAAGCGTCCACAGACCTCCAGAAACCAGTCTGTCTCAAGCATCAAACAACCGCCAACCTACATTTACTCCGTTGACGACGACCTTGATGAGATCGAGCAGGACCTCGAGCGTGAATATCTCGAGGGATACAACGACGCCCTGAGATACCGCTACAAGCGCTCCAACAGAAACCTCAAGGATGGCTCACCAGCGCCGCTTTCCCCCGTCACATCGGCCGGCGCCACAGACTATAATTTGCAACAGCGCATAATCAATAACCTGCGTAACGCCGACGCGGACCTCAAGAAACTCGAGACGCTAGAGGCAGAGAACCAACAGCACAAGCATCACGGCAACCCGCACCACAACTTCTTCCAACAACTCGACGGCGCCAATTCCCTCAGACTTCCTCCACAACTCAACATCATTCCAAGCAGCGCGAAACACCAACCATCCATTACTAATACCAATACCCCTGCATTGAACATCGACATCGACGATGGGAACAAGTCGTCGAGCACCGAGGCTCCTACTCCAACACCACCGGAGCAGGTGGCTGACGACGAAGAGCAGGGTGGATACAGGGATGACGACGATGGTGATAATGATGACGATGAGGATGAGGATAACGCGTCGATTTCCTCGATGGAGTCATTCACTTTGAGGGAACGTCAGAATGCCATCAACAAGACACATCCTTTCGGTATCAGGATCTGGAAACCCGCTTTGTACAAGAAGGTGAGATCCGTTGATAGGGAGGCTGACCAGGACATCCATGAGATTATAGAGAGTGAGGACTCATTGGAAGGTCATGGTGAGGAAACGGGACTTGAGAATGCATTGTTAGCGAAGAAGAATAAGAAGAAGACTATCAATTGGACTGTCCATATTGCGAACCTGTTATGGTCTGTTACGTTTGGATTGGTTTTGTTTTTGATTAGTTTCTTTGGATCTGTCATATTGATGATTTTTGAACTTGCAACTGGTGATATCCAGTATTCTAAAGTCTTGTTCAACCTTGCGATTTATCTCCTTTGGCCATTTGGAAAAGTTGTTTATTTACAAAAAGATGAGAATTATCTTGTTGAAGATGAGAATGAAGGAACTACGATCCATGAATATCAAAGATGGAGAGATGAAGAACAGACGAAACTATTCTTTTCGCCTTCGAATTCACAAATGAATGCAGATGTCCTTGCACAGAATGAACCTGCTGCCACTGGTTCGTCTTCATTGAGTCCAACGTTACGAGCACAGAGAAGTCCATTAGTGACACCATCATCTAACAAACCGAGAAACCTTGAAGTCGATCCATTTGATAAATTGGCACATGACGATTATGACAAGAAGATGAGATTCTTTGGTCGTGGTGACTGGTCATTGGGAAGAATTCTCTTCTATCTATACTACTACCTTGTCCTACAACCAATCCTTCTCGTCATCTGGCTTGTTTGTTGGTTATTAATCGTCACTATTCCAATGTCAAAAGTTATTCTTGTCTTGACTAACCATCTAAGACGTCATCCATTAGCCATCTTCTTCAAATTCGATTCATACCTCCTCCCACATCAACAAAACTTACAAAACAAACTCAAGAAGAGTTCAAACATCCTTGTTTGCACTTATCGTTCCTCTGGATTGCATTATTGGAAATACACCGTTGACGGAACAAATGTCATTCTTATCAACCTCCTTTTCGTCGTCCTATTCACCATCATTGATTTCTTCTTCCTAAGAGATCTCCTACATTGGGAAGGTTCATTGCTAACCAGTGAATCATTCATATTCGCTCTTTGCTTACTTTCCATCATCCCATTGGCCTATTTCATCGGGCAGGCAGTCGCCTCCATCTCGGCACAATCCTCAATGGGTGTCGGTGCCGTCATAAATGCATTCTTCTCCACAATTGTTGAAATCTTCTTATATTGCGTCGCTCTTGATCAGAAAAAGGGTCTACTTGTCGAAGGTTCAATGATTGGTTCAATTCTTGGTGGTGTCTTATTATTACCTGGTCTTTCGATGTGTGCGGGCGCCTTCATTAGAAAGACACAAAGATACAACCCGGCAAGTGCAGGTGTCAGTTCCACAATGTTATTATTCTCAATGTCTGTCATGTTTGCACCAACGGTTTTCCATCAGATTTATGGTGCTTATGAGATCAAATGTGTGCCATGCTCACCTGTCATTGCATCAACACTCGGTCCAGCACCATCACCGGCACCATCACCATCTTGTCAAAACTGTCATTTCTTCCAACCACCACTCGCAATCGACGAGCTTTTCCAATCTGTCCTTAAACCATTATCCATCGTCTGTGCCATTTTACTATTCTTAGCATACACGATCGGACTATGGTTCACACTACGTACCCATGCTGCTCTGATCTGGCAAACTCCAATCACCGAACCTATCAAGGCCAAACCCCAACAACAACAGATTGAAGGCACACCAATCCATAGCACAGCACAACAAGCCGCAGCAGGAGCACAAGCAGAACAAGCAGACGAGCCACAGGGCCACGATGCACCAAATTGGTCCAAACAGAAATCCACCATCGTCCTATTATCAGCAACATTACTATACGCTGTCATTGCCGAGATTCTTGTTGATTGTGTCGATGAAGTATTGAAAGAATTCCCAATCAATCCGAAATTCCTCGGTATAACCATCTTTGCACTCGTTCCAAACACTACTGAGTTCCTCAATGCCATTTCGTTCGCCACACATGGTAATGTCGCATTGTCAATGGAGATTGGATCCGCATATGCTTTGCAAGTCTGTCTGATCCAGATTCCATCATTGGTGTTATATTCGCTCTTCAATAGTACTTTGGAAATGGGCGATCAAGTCAGGGATAGTATGTTCACTTTGATCTTCCCAAACTGGGACCTTGTGGCATCTGTTGTCTCAGTGGGACTCTTCACGTATGTTTACGCTGAAGGTAAGAGTAATTATTTCAAGGGAAGTATCTTGATTTTGATCTACCTTGTTGTTCTCTGTGGGTTCTGGTTCACTGGTGAGATTGATTCTCAAGGTGGATTCTACAAGTCCTTCATCATCAGAGGCTGAATTGTACACTAATAGCATATATATATATCCACACATACACTCGTTGGTGTTGACACTTATCTACAACAATAACTATTGCTTTTCTGTTAATGTAGTCATTATATTAGCTGGTACAACCTCTATTTAGATCATCAAGATTGGCTTAGCATGCTTGACGTCGGCGTCCTTATGACTGAAGAACTCGATGGAGTCCTCGTCGCTCAACTTCAGAACCTTTTTGAATCTCTCACCGATTTGGAATAGCTTCTTCTTCTCGGTGGTCTTGGTCCACAAGAGGATTCTGTATCCAAAGCCTCTGTTGTTGAAGACGATACCGTTGACCTCGTCCTCGCTGTCCTGGATGGTCTCACCGATCAAACTCAAGAGGCCTCTGAGCCAAATGTCGTTGATGTCGACGCCATCCTTGTTTCTGAACTGGTAGGTCCACTTACCACCGTTGGAGTTGGCTTCGTCTTCCCATTCTGGCTTGATTCCCTCTCTGAAGAGATGGTAGTCGGCCTTGAGAGGCAAGTCCTGTACGCTTGGGACGGAATTGAAGATTCCCCAGAACTCCTCGACTGTGCTGAATGTGATGACTGGCTTCAAGAGATCGGACCAGGACTCCTTGACGTCTGGGGAAGGTGGCTTGGTGTACCACAAGGTCCAGGCGCTGTTCAATGGGTGCTTGAGCTCGACGTCGGCAGCATTCTCAGCGCCGGTGGCCAGGACAGTCTTTGGCTGTGATTGGGCCTCGTCTAGAGAGAGTTCCTGAGTGGATTTGGCGAGTTCTTCAGACATTTTTTGTGAGGGTATTTCGAGGGACACAAAGATCGGACAAAGATTGGAGTTGTTTTATGCCTTAGAGACAAAGAGACAAGGGATATAGAGGGGAATTGGGGGCCTTTTCAGGTGGTTAAAGAAGCGGTTTTCTCCTTTGTTATGGTCAACTTTTTGCTCTTCAAAACGGAAAATTTTTCTAATTTCCACAAAAGGACAATTTCTGGACGAGATGTGTGGGTGTTTAAAGATTATATAATTATTATATAATCAATATTATATAAGTAATGACTAATCTGGGGAAATTATTACATAATCAACAAAGAATACGTAATATACGTAATCAAAGCGATTAACGAACTTATCACCAATCATCAGTTATCAATCATCAGTTATCAAGTGTATACAGGTGAAGATCATTATGGCGAGCTATTTACAGGCTAACGGTGGTGGGAACCACTTATACAACAGTTTCCAGGCTCTTAATGGGCACGCTAATGACCAGCATTCAGCACTTGAAGAGAGTGTCATGTCCTTAATATCACAGAGTTCAACAACCAGCAACTACAACGACAACAACGAAGACTACCAATCAAAGACGCTTTCCATAGAATATAAAAAGGCCGCAAAGCTCTTCATTAACAAGAAGTTTGATGAAAGTTACGCGTTTGCTTCGAAGTTGACAGATGAGTCGATTGTCTTGTATGAGCAGGATCAAATTGATGCCAAATTATTGGTCAACATATGGTCATTATACTTCAACTTGCTGGATATCTTTGCCAATAAGGACTCGAGTCTGTTGAGTAATGTTGAATTGGGAAACATCAAAAATCACTTGGTTGATCCGGACTATCTATTTGATAAGATGTTGGGCTGTAAGCTGATCATCCCTCCCAAATTGATTGTATTACTGGTGTTTATCAAGCTGAATAACGCAGAGACGGATGTTGTACGGTTAAGAGAGAAAGTTGACTTATATCTCGTGAATGCTGCTCCGTTTTATCCACCTGATTTAAAGATTCCAGAGGTTGAAGACCTGAGAGAACTGATGGGAGTTTATGGCGTTCATTTGATGGCTGCACTTGGAGAGTATGATGCTGGTGAGGTTCTTATCCAGTCTAATCCTTATTTGAATGGGAGAGAGGAGGAATTAACGAAGAAGTTGAAGCGGGAGAAGATTGAATTGGAGGAGCGTGCTAAGTTGAACAAAGAGAAGGAAAGACAAAGAAAGCAACAGGCAGCAGAGGAACAGAAGAAGCGAGAGCAGAGAATTGAAGATAAGAAGTTGGACAAGAAGAATAAGAATAAGAAGAGAAGGGAATTGAAAGAGCACAAGTCTTCAGAACAGCAGAATACGACTGATGGTGTTATCAAAACCTCATCTGAACGTGAATTAACCATTCTCGAGATCCTGAAAAAGAGGATATTGAACCTCAATCTCCACAAACACCCAGTCCTGCCTATAATTCTCACTATTCTATCACTTCTGGCCTTCTCAAAGACACTAAACATGGTGAGAATCAACAACAGAGTCAAAGAACAATTACAATTGATTTGGACAAAGACGATATCAACGTTGAAAATGGCCTTCCAAGTGACGTATATGTGATCAGATTTCGATGAAAATCACACAGATATAACTTGACAATGATAAATTACGAATACGACAAGAATTGACCACATAACTCGACTTTAAACCCTTTAAAAGTACAAATTATTCGGTTGTTTAAAAGGTATATATACCTCATCACAATCCAGTAATTTCCCTAATTAGGACAATTTCTCAATGTTTTTTCCCTCGACGTTTTGTTGACATTTTTACTTCAAAACAAATCGAAAGTCTTTTAATCAAAAAAGCGCAGAAAACTTGGGGAATTTTGTCCTTTGGTCCCATTTTGAACAGGTCGACGAACTCTCAAACACACAAAACATCCACATTGCCGAAAAAACGGGAGAGTTTAACGTGTCCAATTCCCACTTTCCATTCCCATTTGATTTAAAGACGTGAACACATTTCGCCACCCCTGAAGAATAAACACCTTTTATTGTTACAATGGCACTCGAACAGGACATCAACGACGACGTGTATCCGCTCGCCCTGCTCATGGACGAGCTGAAGCACGACGACGTTGCGAACCGTGTCGAGGCAATGCAGAAGCTCGACACGATTGCTCTAGCGCTGGGCCCAGAACGGTCGCGCGATGAGTTGATCCCATTCCTTCAGGAAGTTGCTCAGGACGACGAGGATGAGGTCTTTGCCGTGTTGGCGGAGCAATTGGGCCATTTCGTTCCATTGGTTGGCGGGTCTGAACACGCGGAGATTCTGATCCCTGTGTTGGAGATTTTGGCAGCTACGGAAGAGCCAATTGTCAGAGATAAGGCCGTTGCTTCTTTGAACAACATTGCGTCGCAGTTGTCTGTGAAACAATTGAAAGAGAAATTTTACCCATTGATCCAATCACTCGCTGCAACTGAGTGGTTCTCCTCAAAGGTTTCAGCTACGGGATTGTTCCAGAGTGTTATTGTCAAGGTTGATGCCTATTCCAGAAAGCACTTACTGTCAATCTATGCAAAGCTCGTGGAGGATGAAGATGCTCCAATGGTGCAGAGAGCAGCAGCGACACATTTACCAAAGATCATTGACCTATTCACGGAAAACCCAGAGTCCTCAGATGAAGAAGACTGGGATTTGATCTCGACAATGTTCCAATCCCTCACCACGGACAAACAAGACTCCGTCAAGTTACTCTCTGTTGACATCCTCATATCAATCCTCAAGTTCTTCAACTCAAAGGGTGACAAGTCTCATCATGAGGCCTTATTGGAAAGTGCATTCAACTTGATCCATGACTCCAGTTGGAGAGTGCGTTACATGGCAGCCGAGAGATTTGAACAGATCGCAATCAATTTCAAAGACGACCAAAAGCAAATTGATCAGTTCATCGACCCATTTGTGAGTCTTTTGAAAGACAATGAGAGCGAGGTGAGAAAAGCCGTTGCTAAGCAACTTCCAGGATTTGGAAGACTCGCCAACAAGGAACTCCTATTACAGAAAGTGTTGCCACAAGTCGAAGAACTTAGTAACGATCCATCTGAGTTCGTTAGGGCTTCTCTTGCCAGTGAGATCGTACAATTGACGGCACTGTTCGACAAGGACGTGGTTATTAATGACTTGCTACCGATTTTCATCCCAATGTTGAAAGACGAGTTCCCGGAAGTCAAACTCAACATCATCTCTAAACTCAGTGTTGTCAATGAGGCAGTGGGGATCCATCTCTTGACGCAATCCCTCCTTCCTGCCATTTCAGAACTAGCAAGGGATAAGCAATGGAGAGTGAGACTGGCTATTATCGAATACATCCCATCTCTCGCTAAACAACTCGGTGTTGCCGTGTTTAATGAAGAACTGGGCGAATTGGTGATGTCGTGGCTATGGGACAGTGTCTACTCTATTAGAGAGGCAGCCGTGACGAACCTCGAGAAGTTGACTGAGACATTCGGCTCCGATTGGGCCAATGAGGAGATCATCACCAGAATACTGAAATCTGATCCTAACAAACTCAGCAACTTCGTCTATAGACTTACCTCTTTACAAACCTTGACGAGATTGATTTCTGTTGTTGATGAGAAGACCATTGTTGACAGAATCCTGCCATTCCTCAACGAACTATCCAGAGACCAGGTGCCAAACATCAGATTCAACGTTGCTAAAGCCTATAAGCTCGCGACAGAGGCATTGTTGAAGAAGGACCCAGCTGGTGCAGCGGAGTTCACAAAGGAGCACATTTTGCCTAATGTCGAGAGACTCCTGGAGGACCCTGATGCTGATGTCAAGTTCTTCACGAAGAAGGCACACGAGGGCATCGTCGAGGCCCTGGAGAAGAGCTAGATAGTTGAAGGAATGTATATTAAACATTTGAGAGTGACAAATAAGTGTAAGATACCCATTTAAATAGCGCCATTACGTCAAGAAGGTAACTACTACTAACTACTAGTTGAGTATGTAATATGTATCAAATGCATCTCTTCTCTATGTACAAGTCTTATGCAAACTCAATGCCTTATCTCCTATTTCTTTGCCTTCTTATTCTTCTTCTTCCCTGCTGGTGTCTTACCCATCACAAAGTCAAGCACCTCATCAACACTCTTGCTTGACAAGTCAACCTTAGCATCCTGCTTGTGCTTCTGCTGTGCCTTGTTGCCAGCATCAGCAGCATTCTCGCTGATCTGCTTGGCCTTCTCACGAGCCTGCTTCACATTGGCTTGCTCAATCTGGATAAGCTGCGTCATACGGTCTCTCACCATTCTCACCTGCTTCGTTAGATAGTGGTTCGCACTAGCAAACTTCTCAAGAATACGGTGGCCTTCAGTAGCAGCCTTCACAGATGGAACAAACTTATCAGCTGTTCCATACAAGTAACTCAAACGGAACTTCAAGAATCCAAGTGTATAAGACTCACCTTCATGCAAACGCTCAGCAAACTCAATCAGCTTGTGTGTGACTTGAATAGCAGCATTCAAGTAACCACGCTCATGAAGAATAGTAATCAAGTCACTTCCAATGTTTGGAATAGAAATGTGGCTGTTCTCATAAACACTGGCCCAGATCTGAGTGATTCTAGTGTAAACCTTCAATGCATTGAAAACATCACCAGTCTGAGCTTCGAAAAAGGCAAGGTTCATCAAAGACACAATCGTCTCATGCGCATCAAGACCAAACGTCCTTTCACTAATAGCAACAGCTTTACGACCAATCAATGCAGCCTCAACCGGCATACCCAGATCAATGTAGATTTGCGCTAGAGTAGAGTAGAGTCTTTGGACACTTGGATGAACAGCTCCAAACACCTGCTCATTGATACGAACAGCCTCTGTGATCAAGGCAAGACCCTCTTGTCTCTTAGCTGTCTCAGAACTAGAGAGTTGCATACGACCAGACTCAAAGTACTGGTCACCAGTCGTGGTGTGTGGTACAGTACTCTTGATAATTGGAGCCAATGAGACATCCTCTGGAGTGAAAACAGTCTCTCTGGTTGAGGCTGGACTCGACTGTCTTGACTTCTTAGACTTCTTCTGTTGTGCAGCAGCAGCTAGTGACTTCTCGTAGGCCTCCTTGGTTAAGTGGTAATCACGTTGAACCCATTGAATACCAAACTTGTGTGCAATCTCTCTTTGCATTCTTAGAGTGGCAACAGATTCGCTCCACTCAGCTGGTAATTCGGTTCTGTAACGAACCTGGACTTCCTTCTCAATCAGAGATCTGACAAGAGCTGGAGTTAGTTCAGTGAACTTGAGATCCTCGGAAGTGTAGAAACCATCCGTATTGTCCACAACAGCCTTAGGAGACTCGTTGAACTTGGAACCCAACAAACAGTTATGGAAATGAGAAACCAAGGCAGGAACCAACTCGACTGGAATAGTGGCAGCATAAGATCTAAGAACATGCTTTGATGCACGGGCAATGAGCTCTTGTGTAACCACTTGTAGTAAACTCTCATAGATTCTTGAGGATAGGATGAGTCTGGTAGTAGCTTCCTTCACTTCGGCATCATCCTCATCATCGTCATCCTTTTCAGGTTCTGGTGCCTCATATTTCTCACCTTTCTGCTCAGCTTCAGCTCTCTTTCTGAACTCTTCAATGGCCTTTTCCTGTCTAGCCTTGAGTCTTGCCTCGTACTTTTCACTCAGTTCCTTGTGGTGGACCAAGGCTTCTTCTTCCTCCTTCTTAGAGCTCTCAATTCTTGCCTTCAACTCATCAACAATAGCACCCAAGTATCTGACGTTGATACCATTGTTGTGCAGGGAAGAAGTCAAATGAGCACCGTCAACAGGAATGATGTTGGAAGAGGCATCGAATTGGTCAATAAATTTTGGAATCAAAGTGGATTTGATGAACTTGGATAGGTCACGAACATTAGGATCCTCCTTATTCTCTCCGCGGAAGGCATCAACTGAGAAATATAGCTTTGATTCATCAACGTTGACCTCTGGTAGGGTCTCACCTTCCTTGAGAGTTGCTGATAGATCGATACCTTTAGCCTTGGCCTCTTCGTTGATCAATTCCTTTAGCTTTGAAGTCCACCATTCTTGAACTGCCTCCAAACGGACAACAGTTTGTCTGTGTGGGTAGGAGTTCTCGGAGTCTGGCTTGTAGTGAGCCTCAATAAACTCGATATCCAATGGAGTAGCATTGTATAGGTCAATGATGTACTTACGCTTATCAGTACCAACCATACCCTTGACATCTGGACTAGTAACTAGTTCAGCACCATGAACAGTTTCTTTCTTGAAGTGAAGAACTTTTCTGATACTTTCCAAGCTCTCAACAAATGCTTCATTCGAGTTCAAAGTTCCTTCAATCTCATCACGACCGTAGTCAATCTTAGTTAGCGGAAGACTATCAACTAGCTCAACTTCACCAGTTTCCTCGTTCTTGATCTCTCTTGGTTCAGCTGATGTGAAAAGACCCGGGACAGGAGCTTGACAGATAACTCTCTTACCAGCATAGTCAACAATAGTGGTCATCAAAGTGTAGATACCCTTAGACTCAACCTTGTTTAGATAGTTTAGGGTTTGTAGATCCTGGTTGCTAGATGCTCTTGAAGCCTCATCACCTCCCTTATCAGTAAATGATCCGGTATCAACAGGGAAAGAGTAGAAAATACCATTGTGAAGGAAGATCTGGTTGTGTGGGTCATCATTTGGATCCATTGGTGCGATTCCACCGTTCAAGACGGCCAAGGCACCCTTTGTAGTTTCATTACTGAACTCGAAGAGAGCAGTAGCCAACAAACGCTCTGAAGTGACTTTTTCCTCGAAGGAGTTACCTGGGAATTCCCTGAGGGATTGGATCTTGTCATTGAAGTCTGTGACAGCATCACCCTCAAATTGAGATCTTCCAAAGTCAGCATTAACATTGACAGGTTTAGTGATCCATGGAGTTGACAAGTAGGTAGTCTGAGCCTTTAGGAAAGTTGTGGACTCACTCTTGACCTGGTTGTCTTCGTTTTGAGTAACCTGCTTAACAAAGCCCTTGGAAACCTTTGCGATCAAGTCATACAAGTTGAAAGCCTTGTGGGATGGTTCCTTTGGTGATGGATCAAACTTGGTGGTGGATGACTTGTTGACGTAGAATCCAGTTGTGGAACCAGTGATATGAACAATCTCACCCTCGAGAGTCAATAGCTGAATGTAAGCGAGATGACCTCTAGCCTTCTGGGCCAAAGGAACTGGATTCCAGGCACTCAAGTAGAGGCCACGGACAGCAGGAGTAGTGATTGATGAAGGAGCGGTGAAGTTCTCTGGAAGCTGTCCAAACAAACCGTTCACAAGCTCACCGACTCTGGCGGAATCCTCATCGGATGGGGTCTCGAACTTCTTGGCCGGCTTCTCAGCGTCTGATTCACCCTCTGGCTTCTCAGTTTCAGCTTCAGCATCAGTAGCAGGAGCCTGACGGACAGGACCCAAGTCCAACTCAGCGAACTTGGAGATACCTGGATTGATGCTGAATGGCTCTGCTTCTGGGATGGCAGCGATGGTTCTGACAGTCACCAAGTGCTGGATAAGCGCCTTTTCAGTGTATGCTTTTGGCTTTGCGTCCACATGCAACACCTTCTGGTTCTCAGCGACGAGGTCAGCCAATGGGACCTGCGGGTGGAGGAGCTGGTTCTCAATGAACAGGTCGAAGCTGGTGATGTGTTGGACCCTCTGCGTGTAGGAGAAGGCGGCGTAGACGTCGTTCGCCATGTCCGATTTGACTAGCTGAAGCTCGAGCGGCTCGGAACCCGCGCCCAAAGAGCCGACACTGACACGGACGGTAAGCGCTGTGTCAGACATTGTGGAAAGCGGCGATTCGTCTGTGTTTGTTCAGTTCGGATTGGTCGTTGAAGCGATGCTTTTCATCGGTTTTTTTTCGCTTTTGTGGCCGAAGTCCGGGGCTTCACGTGACCGAGATCCATAGTGTCGCGAGCTAGTAGTAACTGATCTTCACTTAAAGACTAAAGTATTGGCCAATTGAGGGCTGTAAAGGGTCTAGGCTATAGTATTGACATGTATTGAAGAGTTTACTGTGGATTTAATGCGTTTCATTGCGTTTCGCATGGGGAAATTTGTTAGGGCTGGATCTTTCATACAAAAATGCACAATATGAGAACAATATGCCAACATTCAAACACTATTCACAGATCAGCTGCAAAAGAACGCAAATCACACCATTATCCAATGCGTGCACATCTCCTGCACTGTTCTAGATGATCTCATATAATTAGAGTTGTAGCGTATAGTACCCGTATCAAATCAAGCGTCAATCATTACTCGAAAGAGCTGATCTCTGAGTCTGAGTTTCTCTCTCGAGTAAAGCAACGCTTGCCAGCCTGCGAGATGTCATACACTCTTGAAACGTCTAGTAAAATAATGCAATTCCAGCTATAACCCCAAACTCTTGCGAACATCAGAACGCACCCGTCTTACAAATTCCGCTCTATCGTCTCTCCAGAGTTTGCATGCGTCGATGTTGGCACCACTTTCAATATTAGGTTCACTCAGCATGCTCACGACACTCAGAAGAATCTTTTCGACGTTCTGTACAGGCGACCATCTTTCCTCTGCTCTTTCATACTGGTGTGGGTCGTCACCCGGTGGATGTAGGATCGATATACACACCTCTCCATTGCTGTAGATATTCGGATGCAGGATTGCTGGTGTGAACACGAGCTTGGGTGGGGACAGTGGATAATCTGTTGGGAACGTCAGTCTTGCTGGAAAGACCCCGTTTTCGTATGGGGTGTCCTTAGGTCCCTCAAGTAGACAGTCCCAAACGAACAAGTTGTCCTCATCAATTGGCCCCGCCAGGATCCCTTCCGGCGAGTCCCTCGTCAGCTGCTGGTACTCCTTCAGGAGTCGACGCTGTGCTGTGCTGGATCTCGGTGGCATTCTGTGGTTGTCGCTCTTCCTGCTGCGCTGCGCTTCGGATCAGATCACCGCCGCTTTAAAGCTGCTGCTCTTGTTGATATTAGCCGCCAACTTGATAGTGAGACGCGAAAATTACCCGAGTTGGAATACCATCCCAATCAGGAAATAGTCGCGTGAGAACAAACTGCCATATTTTGACACATTTTTTCCCTCCGTCTTGCATATTCCTCTCAATTAAGCTAACATCTGCTGGAAATGAGTAGTTTCTGACCGTTGATGTGCGGTTAAATATATGCCCTCAACACTTAAAGATTGCTATTTACGAGTTAAATCTAAAGCTTGAACTTTATTTGGCAGTAATGTACTATAGTTTCTATCAGATCAGCAACAAGTTTAGATTTGACTAACATGTAACCATGTCCTGATGCCTGTGGTTTCATGCACAATCAAGGGCCCACAATAAGTAAAGTCACTTGATAATATCTGCACATCTGTAATAAATAAACCAAGTCTTCCCGTCATAAGTCATATTCTTCTTCGCAATCTACTTCTCTTCTCGAAAGGGCCATCTTGCAGTACCACCACCACCAGTACTGGCATCTTATAGCCAAGTCAAAAAACTCACTAAGAATCAAATCCTTGGCTTACCAAACAACCTTTGGTATTTCGCTTAAAGTTGCTAGTGGCCATGATTTACCATCGCGGTGAACGGGTTGCTTGTGAAGAGTGTATCCGTGGCCATAGGGCTGCTGATTGCTGTCACACCAGCAAATACCTCGTTGAAATCAAAGGAAGAGGACGGCCTGGGGCAAAGGATCCTTTCCTGCGCTTCAGAATTGATCCTAACCCTAAAGTTGTGAAGGAGACCATGGAGGAAGTTGAAAACAAGAACGGTAGAAGCAAGAAAGGTGCAAAGAAGCGTTGTCTACATCTCGCTGATGATGTCAAGGGTACTATCTACAAGGTCGACCTGAGTAAGAGTTTCAAAATCATTGGTCCTGCTACTCCAGAGGAAATTGCTGAGTTTGAACAGAACACCACTTTCAAGGTGAACTTGGACAAGAGAAAACCAAGCGTGAAGAGAAGCAAAAAGGCTAGAGACTATGAACCTACTGGAAGAAGAGACTCCAATGAAGCCCAAGAATTCACTTCATCTAGTGACATCTCTAGAAACTCTTCTATTTTCTCCTTGAGAGAGACTCCAATTGGACACTCCAGCCAAGAAAGCTTGCTTCAGAGCTCTACCACTCCATACCACGCCGCTGAATACGAGAACCTAAGAACCTACAATTCTTCAGGACAGAGAAAGAGATCCTTCCAAGAGAGCTTCAGTGATGAATACAAGGACTTCACCCAACATAATGTCACCACTCAAGTCCAACAAGAGTTGAGCTATCCAACCTCTGACTGGTGGACACCAACTGGACCTGTCAACCCATACGCCAACAGTCTCAACAGTTATCCTGAGCCAGCCAATGAGTTTTCCGGATTTGCTTCTCAGCCACTAAATTCCGTTCTCACTGCTTCATATGGTGGATATGTCCAATACTTTTCTGAGAATGACAACCAGTTCATCCCATCCCAGGTTCAGGCACCATTGTATGAAACAATGAACTCTTCCTCTGGTCATCCTGTGAGAGTTGGTATCAATGGACTAACTCCACAGAACATGGAACCACTAAGAGTGTCCGAAGCCCAGAACACACAGGAGTACGAACACCAACAGTCTTCAAGTGAGGTTGAATATGTCCAAAACTCAACCACCACTGATGAAATCAAGTCTGAGGGACAAGATGGCAGTGAGTTCAAGGTTCTTCTTGAGCAGGTTTCTCAGTCATACCAAACCAAAGATGTTGTCCAGCCTGACCAAGTGCCAGCCGTTGAACGTCCTTCCAATGTCTATGCTAACAACTCTGAGATTGAGAGACCTCTTGGTGCTGTTCCTACTGGTGACGAACAAGGTTTGAGAAACCAAGTGTCAGGGAATACTACACCACACCAAGGTCGTGGTGTCAACTGTCCGGAACATGGTGCAGAAATCCCAATTGGACTCTTTGAACAAGGCAACGCTTTCACTTTTGAGTGAATTGCCATCTTTCACTATCTTTTTTTACTTTGGCTATCACTTTACTTCTTCTATTCTTTTGAATTGTTTTACTACTCTTGATCTTTTGTGAACTACTACCAACTACTACTAAAACCAATTTTTGTTTTGTTATTGTCCCTAGGTGATGGATAGCTCACCTATTTTCAATCTCAATTGTTTCACTTGATATCTTCTTACAGTTTGAACTTGTGCTGGTGCTGGCATTAGTACTACTGCTTTTTAGGAACTGTTGACGTTCCCTGTGTGTCTTCATGTTGGTACTGACTATTGTTGACCACTTTAATTTTTAATCTACTAATCCACTAATTCTTTGAAATATGTCTGTAGATGACCATTACTAACTTCAATGCAATCGCTATAGTATAGAGTTCATCGGTGTTCAGTGACAGTTCCTCTCTTTTTGACAGGTTTCTGTTGCCATAGAGACACCCTGCATCAACTGCTTGCTTATATTGATGGTGTCCGGATGTCTTGGAACTATGATAACATTTCCGAAAGAGGCTTCTCTTCCTTTCCTTCTATTGCACATTAGCTCCGCCTACCAACGCCATGAAAGACCAGTGCGAGTTGGTTGGCCCCATATCAATCTTCTTCCAATTCCTTCTCGGGTTTATAATTCTTGCATCGCTCGTCCTCAAGCGTCAGTATGAGGTTCCTAAGAGACCAATGAGAATATGGCTATTCGACATCACAAAACAAATCATTGGGTCGCTTATCATCCACTTCATGAACCTGGGCATGTCTATCAAGTACAAGGACTTGTACGATGAAGGCGATCCAATAGCGGACTACGAGTGTAATTGGTACTTTATCAACCTGTTCATGGACTCCACTGTTGGTGTTGTTGTGCTCTACTGCATTCTGATATTGCTGTACAAACTGATACCGCATAAGACCAAGGAGGAGATGTCGCTGCTGCCCCAGAGCAATGAGGGCACCCTGCAGAACTCACGTGTGCATGAGGAGTCATTCGGGAAGGGGCTAACTATATTTCTGACTGCCGTTGTGCTGATGAAGTTCCTCATTTACTTGTTCCTACTCAGCTTTACAGGCATCATCATCAAGATCTCAGAGTTCTTGAACCTGATCGGAGACTCGAACTTGAAGGTGTTTATTGTGATATTTCTCAGTCCGATATTCCTGAACTTGCTCCAGTTCCTGATCATTGACAACATCATCAAGCTAATGAGAGCAAGGTACTGAGAGTGAATAGATAGAGCTACTACTAGTATAGTCGCAAGCAATAAATGACATTACGTAAGAAACCCCGAGATTCAGTACTACAATTAAGACCGAGGAACAATTAACAAAACATCAACAAACTTCTTGAAAGTGGCCAAAAGACAGTGTCGTGATAGTTTTAAGAGCTTCTCGACTCAATTACCGAATCAGATTCCGCCTTTTATACTTGTTGATGTCCACTAACCTCAACTATTGAACCAGATTAGACAGCCGCCCAGCAATGATTCCACTGCAAGAGCTCATCACCAACATCAAGAACTACAACTATAGCCGCGCCTATCCTCTCAATTCAGTATGGCCTCCTCTGAGACGGTCAGCAGTGATGATAATACTGTTTATTGGAAAGTACGGTGAATTGCGTGTGCTGCTCACAAAGAGATCTAGACAGCTAAACAACTTCTCTGGCCATGTGTCTTTGCCTGGTGGTAAGTCAGATCACGACGACGAGAGTGAGTGGGACGTCGCACGCAGAGAGAGTTTTGAAGAGATTGGACTGCCATATGATGAGGAACTGTCTAAACAGGGACTACAATTCACGAAACTGACGACACTGCCTTGTTACTTGTCGAGAACTTTCCTCAGTGTGAAGCCAACTGTGGGTCTACTCTCTAATTCAGAGAAAGGACAGGAGTACGAACAGATCAAGAAACTCAAACTGTTGCTGAACCCGGGTGAGACCTCATCAATATTCAGTATCCCATTGTTGGATCTCATTGACATGAACAGAAGAAAAGAATACCTAAAGAAGTCTACGAAACTGTACAGATGGGGCAAGATCGAGTGGCCATTGAAACACTTCTACTACCCTACACAGTCAGACCACGAGGTGCACTGGCTTGACGAGATAGTAGACCTAAGTTCGGATGATGACAGCTTTGTTGATGACTTGAAAGAACACGCTGACCAGGATATCAAAGATCTATGGGGATTGACGGCTCAGATACTCTACGACCTTGCCAATATCAGCGTTGGCCGTCTGGATGTGAATTACATTGGAAACGAGAATCTTATCTATGGACTGACTGAGTTTGGTGGCCAAATGCGAGACAAGAAGAGAAGCGTGTGGGAATCTGGGATGATTGTTGACCAGAGGGGAAGAAGCTACGATGAAGTTCTCCCACAACACGTCTTCAAACGACTGGTGAAGGAGTTCAGACTATGAGTACTCTGCTGCCACTATTAACGACCTATTTATTACCACATTAGCATTTGTTTATGATTAGAAAGAGAGACAGATATATTAGTAGTACTTAGTTATTAGTAGTTAGTGGCCTTATGTAAAGACAAAGTTACCCGCCTTCAAACAATCCAAGAATTATCCGATTTCTTCCAAAGATCAAAACAAAAAAAGGACAAGTCAACCGCCGTCACCAAAACTACGCAAAAGCAGACGCTCAAAGGCCGGCAAATTCGACTACTTTCACCGCTTTCAACCCAATTGAGCGCGCTTATCTAAACGACACTCTGAAATTGGCTTTGTTCTAGTTTTCAAGCGCTGCTGAGTTCACTGTAACAGACACCACCGCTCCTGTTAATAAGCCCCGATAAGATACACCGAGCCGATCTTGTGCCAGTCCCACCGATTGATCGATTATGTCACAGGATCAGATCGAGACTGTGTCCAGTCCAGCCGCTAAGGAGGCCGATCTGCCGCCAGAACCACAGGCGGACGAGACAACGCCTGAGTCTGCTGCGGTCCCTGACGCGCCAGAAGAGACCGAACAACCAGCTGACACCGAACCAACCTCGAACTCAGACGCTCCAGAGCCATCAAGCGTGCCTGAGCTAAATGAACTGAGCGAGGACCAGCAAGAGGACATCACTGATGTCGACCACGAGGCCACCGGTGCTATACCGAGAATCACCACTTCAGACGCCGATGTACACCCTCAACAGTTCCCAACTGGCAGACACTCAAGAACAGCGTCGATCGTCTCCAATGCTTCGATAACATCACGCAACTCGTCTCATATCTCATTTGTGAAGAGTTTCATCACTTCCATCACCGAGCACAAGGAGGTCAAGAAGTTGGAACCATTGATCAACTCCTCCAAAAAGACACTTGATAAATTGAACAGTTCTGGATTTGACTCATTGACCGTGTTTGAGACTTTAAGACTAGCCATTGAGAGTAAAGTCCCAGATATCGTGATATTAGCACTTGACTGCTTCTCCAAAATATTCACATTCCAGTTGTTTGAACCAATCACTGTTCCATCCTCAAAGGCGAAGGTCACTCCAGTTGCAAATGACATTGAAGTCGAACAACAACCGCCACAGGGAGATACTCTGAGTCTCATTGATGCCTCTATTGAGACTATCGCTAGTAGTTTCGATGGTGAGGGAACTGATCCTAAGATTGAAGTTCAAGTCGTGAGGGCCTTGCTCGCTGCTGTCTTGAACGACCAATTCCCACCACATGGATCTACTTTACTCCGTGCAGTCAGACAGATATACAACATCTTTATCCTTTCCTTGTCCCCTATCAACCAAGGAATCGCACAGGCAAGTTTGACCCAAGTTGTGAATGTCGTCTTCGAGAAAGTAGAGAAGATTCCACAATTGAGATTACGCAGTGGTTCTAGAATCCCTTCTAGTCCAGCAATCAGAAAGAGCTCAACATCATTGGCCAATGATGATTCACAAAGTGCATTGAACTCCGCAGTGCCTGATGAAAATGAAGTTGATTCTAACTCTCAACAAACGCCGTTGACATTAGAGAACCTGAATGATTTGAATGCTGAACAAGAGAGAATTGTGGATCAACAGAATATTGATGAGTCCGATGAGACTGATCTGATTATCAAGGATGCTTTCCTTTTGTTCAGAGCAATGTGTAAGCTGTCTGTCAAGAGTTTGGACAACGATTCCTTGGATATGAGATCTCATTCCGTTCGTTCAAAACTGATCTCATTGCATATCATCCACTCTATCATTAGAGAGCACATTGATGTCTTTACTTCAAACAGTGTTGCGATCAAGTCCACCGCTAAGGAGAGTATCAAGTTTGTGGATGCAGTGAGACAATACTTGTGTCTGTCCATCGCTAGAAACGCGGCTTCCGCAATCTCACCTGTCTTTGAGACCACTTTGGAGATATTCTGGCTTATTATCTCGAACTTGAGATCACAATTCAAGAGAGAGATTCCAGTTTTCTTGAATGAGATCTACTTCCCCGTCGCAGAACTCAAGACTGCAACTTCCCACCAGAAGAGATACTTCCTCGTTGTTGTTCAGAGATTGAGTAACGATCCAAGAGCTTTGATTGAATTCTATCTGAACTATGACTGTGACTCTAGTCAGGTGAACATCGTTGAGAAATTGATCGATTACTTGACTAAATTGGCGTTGACCAAAGTTGAAGTGACACCAAAGCAGAAGGCCGCATATAAGGAAGATGCAGCGAAGTCAATTGCAACTTACAATTTGTCACAATTGCCAATGTTGTCAATTTCCAAACTGGCAGCTTTGAAAGACAATGAGACTCTTCCGTTCCCTATTGAATATTCTTTGAAGATCACTTCCTTGAACTGTATTGCTGGTATCCTTCGTTCTTTGAACTCATGGGCACAAAAGGGACTCTCACCAGATTTTGGAAACAACAGCAGATCATTGTCATCCACACAGATCCAAACCAGAAAGAGATCAAGCACCAATGGATCGAATGTCCAGACTCCAGTCACAAATGGCTTCAATGCCTCCGTGGAAGACTTTGATGATCCTCAAGAGTTTGAGAACTTGAAACAACGTAAGACTGCTCTTCAGGATGGTATTAGACAGTTCAACTTCAAGCCAAAGAGGGGTATCAAACACCTTATCAAGGAAGGGTTCATCACTGAAGAAACTCCAATTGCAATTGCGCAATTCTTGTTGAAGCAACCTGGTCTAGACAAGGCACAAATTGGTGAATATCTCGGAGAAGGTGATGATTTCAACATTGCCACGATGCATGAGTTTGTCGATCTGATGGATTTCAAAGACTCAAGTTTTGTTGGTGCCATGAGACAATTCCTACAAAGCTTTAGACTTCCTGGTGAAGCTCAAAAGATTGATCGTTTCATGTTGAAGTTCGCTGAAAGATACGTCGATGGGAACCCGGATGCCTTTGCCAATGCTGACACAGCCTATGTTTTGGCTTATTCTGTGGTGTTGTTGAACACTGACCAGCATTCCGCTAAGGTGAAGAACAGAATGACATTGGAAGATTTCATCAAGAATAACAGAGGTATCGATGATGGACAGGATCTGAGCCCTGAGTACTTGGAGGTTGTTTTCAATGAGATTGCCAATAATGAAATCAAATTGCAATCTGAGCAGCATGCTGCTTTATTGGCCGGTGACAGTCAAGCACTCTCGCAACAGTCTGCTGCGTTTGGTATCTTTAATGGTAACAGAGACTTCAACAGAGAGGCTTACATCCAAGCATCCAAGGAGATTTCCAATAAGACCGAGAAACTATTCAAGACCCTTGGAAAGACCAAGAGTTCAAACGACACTGTTTACTACTCTGCTTCACACATTGAGCATGTCAAATCGATCTTTGACACTTTGTGGATGTCATTCCTTGCTGTCTTGACGATGCCTTTCAAAGATTTGGATGATGAAGACACGATCAAGACCTGTCTTGAAGGCTTAAAATTGTCAATCAGCATTGCCACCATTTTCGATCTTGATTATGCTAGAACATCATTCATTGGTGCATTGGTTCAATTCACAAACCTTGGAAATGTCAAGGAGCTGAAGGAGAAGAACATTGAAGCTGTTGTCTTGTTGTTGAAGGTTGCTGAACTGTATGGTGATCACTTGAAAGAATCATGGAGAGATATCTTGACGGTGATTTCTCAAATTGAGAGACTGCAACTGATAGCCAAGGGAATTGAAGCTGATGTGCTTCCAGATGTTGTGAATGCTAGAGTCCACAGAACTTCACTTGATAGTCAACGTACTGTTGGAAGTCACAACAATAATGGAGGATACTTCTTTGGATTTGGAAAGAAGGCTACACTTGCTGAGCAAGCACAGTCGAACCATCAGAACCAACACCTCGATCCTGAAATTGGTGCAAAGTTGTTGAGTACCGAGGTTGTGGTTTCTATTGACAAGATCTTCACCCAGTCAGCTCAATTAAATGCCCATGGAATTCTTGATTTCATTCGGGCTTTGACGGAGGTTGCCAATGAGGAGATTGAATCATCATTGGATAGCACGACACCAAGAACATTTTCCTTACAGAAGGTGATTGATGTGTGTTACTACAACATGGGTCGTATTAGGCTAGAATGGTCCCCAATTTGGGCTGTCATTGGTGGGTGTTTCAACAACATTGGAACCAAGCACAACTTATCGATTGTGTTCTTCGCTATTGATTCCTTAAGACAATTGAGTACAAGATTCCTAGATATTGAAGAATTGACTGGTTTCAAGTTCCAAGAGGAATTCTTGAAGCCTTTCTACTACATTTTGAAGAATTATAAGGATCAACAGGTGACAGAGATGGTTTTGAGTAACTTGGATAACCTGATTCAGTTGAAGGGATCGAAGATCAAGTCTGGTTGGAAGTCTATCTTTGCTGTGTTGAGTTACACTGCCAGAGATACAAACCAGGCAACAGTTGAGAGAACGTATGAGATTGTTGATTCGATATACAGAGATTACTCAGAGGTGATTTTCAGCATTGATGATGCCTTCAATGATTTCATTAGTGTCTTGAAAGAGCTTTCTATGAACTCCAAGTTCCAGAAGACCAGTTTACACACATTACAGAAGATCAAGATGATTACAGTGAAGATTGCGAACTTGTCATTTGACGATACTGAACTTTCAAAGCATCCAAACAAGGACGTTTTCAAGGACTTTTGGTATCCTGCCTTATCTGCTTTCAATGAAGTTATCATGAAGGCTGATGATTTGGAGATCAGATCAAGAGCTTTGAACTTGCTGTTTGACATACTTGTTCAATTTGGAAGCAGATTTGATGAGAACTTCTGGGATAAGATTTGTGTGAATCTGTTGTTCCCGATCTTTGGAGTGTTGAGTAAGCATTGGGAGATCAATCAATTCAACAGTCATGATGACTTGTCTGTGTGGTTGTCAACGACTTTAATCCAGGCTCTGAGAAACATGATTGCCTTGTTCACTCACTATTTCAGTGTTTTGTCCAAGATGTTGGATGGATATTTGGCTCTGCTGATTTCTTGTATCTGTCAGGAGAATGACACCATTGCCAGAATTGGAAGATCGTGTCTCCAAGGATTGATCACGCAGAACATGAAGAATTTCAATGATGATCATTGGGAGAAGATTGTTGCTGCATTTGAGAAGTTGTTTGACTTGACAACACCAAACGAGCTGTTTGAAGCCGACCCATTGAAGAAAGAGAATGGTGAAACAGAGGATGGACAAGAGGCAACAGGGAACAAACAAGTTAATGGAGATGAACACGACGAGTCTAACAATGTGGATGTTGGACACACTGAAGAAGGAGAAGAAGGAACAGAGAATAGGAGCGTTCGCAGAGGGGATGATCCTCATTACAATATCAAGATGAATGACTCTATTGTTGTGAAATGCATCTTACAATTGTTACTGATTGAGTCACTGAGCGAACTGTTTGAAGACGATCAATTCTACGACCTGATAACATACGGACACTTGAACAGATTGACAGGATTGTTGGAGAAGTCATTCAGATTTGCCAGAAACTTCAATGACGATTACAATTTGAGAATCAGACTGTGGAATGCCGGTGTGATCGACAGGGTTCCAAACCTATTGAAGCAGGAGACATCTGCAGCTGCAGTGTTCATCAACATCAACTTCCAGATCTACAGTGACCATTCCAAGGTGACGACGAAGGAGAAAGACCTTATTAGAACGAGTCTGATCCCGATGTGTGTGTCTATTGTGGAGAGATACGTGCAGTTTGACGACAGCACACAACAGAGAAACATTGTGACATGGAGACCGGTTGTTGTGGAGATTCTTCAGGGTTATTGTGAACTAGAACAGGAGGATTTCTGCAAGAATTGTCCTCATGTCTATGATCTGGTGTTGAACATCCTGGACAAGAGCATGCCAGCTGAGCTGAGAACTGCGATCAAGGCCTTCTTTAAACGTGTCGGGGACGTGTACATTGAGGAATAGTGCGTGTGTGAGATATAAATAGTACTGATTTGATACAATTGGGCAGTAGAATGAGTAAAATGAGTGTAATTTGATGAGTTTATGAGGTTATATGCCCTGTGTTTTAGTTAATACTCACATTTACGCTGAGACATGTGTCAAAATTGACCGTTCTCAGTTTTACTTGGGGCTTCCCGCTTTTTTTCGTCGACGCTGAAAAAAAAACAAAAAACTCGAAAAGTGAAAAAAAAATGGGCATCAAAGACTCTTTTTTCCTACTTTAAGGTAAACAAAACAGAAAGAATGAGCGTATGTGCGGAGTGCTGAGGGGATGTGTGAAATGTGTGTTCTTTGAGGTGTCAGACTGTTCTTAGAGGGGTCGATTTGGGTGGTAATTGATGGAGCTGCATGTGATTATTGATAAATTGGCAAGCATCACCCATTAGTCCACTTTCTTGAACACACTTCAATCACTACATTCCCTATTATTCCACAGTGTTTACAGTACTAACACACCATGACAGAATCCATTTGACGCCTTAGGAAACGACGTTGAGGACGTTAACGACGCTCCAAAAGTTGTCCCAAGAGAGATTGTCAAGGCCACCACTTCTTCCAAGAAGGCCGATGTCCCACCACCATCAGCCAACGCCGCTAAGGCCAAGGGCACCAAGAAGGCTGCCACTGGTAACGACGCTGCTTTGAAGGACAAGGCTGCCGGCAGATCCGCCAACAAGAACACCAAAGTTGACGACAAGTCCACCCAAAGAAAGTCCAAACCAAGAACCGACCGTCAACCAAGATCCGCTAAGACCGACTCTGACAAGAAGATCAAGCAGGCTGGCTGGAAGGCCGATGCCGACAACGAGCTCGACGCCGAGGTTGAAGGTGCCGAGGACGCTGCCGAGGAGCTAGAGGCCGAGGCCGAGCCAAAGGAGGTCAAGAAGTCCTACGCCGAGTACCTCGCTGAGCAGGCTGCCAACAACGCCAACAAGACCCCAGCTGTCGCCAGAGCCGTTGAGGAGATCCCAGAGGAGGACATTATCGTGAAGGTGCAGGGCGAGTACCTCCCAGCCTCCAAGACCAAGCAGGTCAAGTCCAAGCCAGTCAAGACCAAGCAGGTCTTTGAGTTCGGTATTGACGAGCCAGTTGAGCAAGAGGCCCCAAGAGGCAGAACCTTCAACAATGCCAGAGGTGGTAAGGCCCCAAGAGGCGGTGCCCGTGGTGGTGCCCGTGGCGGTGCCCCAAGAGGCGGTGCTCCAAGAGGTGGTGCTAATGCCCGTGCCCCACGCGAGGAGAGACCAGCTAAGGGTGGTGCTAAGGCTCCACAGTTCAACGAGTCCAACTTCCCAGCTTTGTAAGTGGACCAACGGGGACCCCCTTTTACCTTAGAGCAAATAACATAGTTTAAGGGCTTATTGTTAACAAAGCAGCACGCCTTTTTGCTTCTTCTTCTCTTCCTTTTTGTCTGACTCACCTTTTTGGCCCTTCTTTGATGTATGTATTATGTCTGGGAGCTGCTGGTTATGTGTGTCACTCAAAATACACGTTCATGAAATGCATGAAATCATAGTCAAAATGCTATTAAAAAATGTGAATTGATCTTGTAGTGGTCACTGGTTATCTATCTACTATTATGAGTAGTGGTCGTGTATATTCATCATTCAATTTAAGTAGTAATCTCTTCCTTTTCCTTCTCTTTATCACTTAACATGATAGCCTTCTTGACAAGGATTCTCGACCTCGTTAAAGCTACCCAGGAATTCTGTCGCGTCACTTCACTGTTCCAGATAACATCAAAGTATCTCCAATCCTGTTCGACTTTCCACGTCTCATCGAGCCATTTGAAGTTGATATTGTTATTGAATGGGACTTTATTTATCGCATAGTTTCCCTCATTCTGTAAATTAGTGAAGTTAGATCTTTCCAATGGGAGTAAGAAGTCATGGAAGTCTGATATGAATGGGATGAGCTTCCTCTGGTTCTGTTTCACTTTGAATTGGATGATCTTATGATTATCTTTCAAAGAGTTTATAATCACATAGTCGTTCAAATAGTCATGATTATCCAACATAATCAAGTCTTTGAAGAACTTGAATCTCCTGAAGAGGAGTATTGTCGATATCAACCAATCTGAATTCAAATTAGTGATGATGATAGTATTGACTAACACAATCATCTTGAAGTCAAGGAACTTGAACTTGATCAACAGGATATAAAGAGGTGAGAATATCAACAAATAATTCACAACATTGAACCGTACTATACTGAACAAATCACAAATCTTCTCTAGTTTAATCAACAGATTGTTCAAATTGATCATGATTTCATTGATTGTGGGGTTATCATTATAGATATCCAGATATATCGAATTGACAAAGAAGTTGAAGTTCGAATAGAGGAAAACGAGCACCAAAGGAATGAAATAGTAGACAATATCAAAGTTATAGATCAATAGATATATCAGGATCTTGACAAATGTGTTGTAGTAAGTAGTGTTGATGCTGAGGATGAAGCTGAGGAAGGCATTAAGCACTATTATCAATGGGAATATCTTGAATAAAAGAGCCTGGATTTTCCCATTTGTCTCTGTTTCAATCACTGGCCGCGTGGGAGTGAAATTAGCAAACATTAGACAGTTTTAAGTACCCAAAGAAAGAGTTTAAATGGTTTAAATTTGACACTTTTTGACAATTTTTGTGATTTTATTTCAAATTCATTATGGGAGCTTTCGGCTAAATGAAAATGACAGATTACGTCATCGATGGGTATTTTCATTTAGCCGAGAATTCACGGAATTCCGAAATTTTTTTTCACTTTTGAACTTTTTTCACTTTATTTATGTCTTTTGTTAGTGAAAGAAGTGGTTGTGATGTTTCCTGTCTCGTGTAATGAGTGCCGGAGAAGGAAGATCAGATGCAGCAGGGAACTCCCCTGTGTTAGCTGTGAAAAAAGAGGAATTGACTGTATTTATCCAGAGAAGTTCAGATCTATCGAAGTCAGCAAGATAGAAAAGCCCACTTCCACCAAAGGCAAACACATCAACAAGTCACTGCAGGTCAGTACTAGTAAGGGAATAGCCCAGTATGAGGCAAGAATCAAGGAATTAGAAGCCAAATTGAGCACAAGTGAAGAACTGATTTCAATATTCGATACAAATGGCATTAATAATCTGAACATGGATGAGACAAAGATCCGTTATTTCGGTGAGAACAGTATCCATTCTCTTGAATACTCGTTAATGGAAGGTCTGGTGTCCTTTGATAAGAAGATGAGGATACGGGAAGTTAACCGACAGATCAAGAAACTTCCTGTTTTGTTAGATTATCCTGAAACAGAAGAGGAGAATTTGAATATGATCAAACATCTTGTTGAACAGTTCTTCAATGGGAATGAATTCAACTATTTCAGTGATATGTTTGATAGAGAGGAGATCATTGGGTTCTTGGAAAATCATGCGAATATTGAAGAATGGGACCATGATGAGTTGATGATGATTGTGATTGTTATCCTGTTGGATGTCTTGAAGAACTGTCTTAATTTCAAATTCGAGAAGCCATTGTTACCAAATCAAGTACAGAAGCTCAAGGAGTTGTTGAATTATTACTATCAGATTTCAAAAGTCCAGACAATAGAGACATTGGGACTGGTGAAGACACAGATCGTTTTGGTGAATTACTATTACTATGTCTATGACCATCATAAGGCATGGAAATTATTGTTCCCATTAGTTTCGAATTGTTATATTCTTGGATTACATATCACACAGGGTCCTGTTTGGTTGAAGGTGAATTTAGTGGAGACTGTTCTATGTGCACTTTGTTCAAGACCTAATTTGATACCAGCTAAGACTATAAGGAGGGATCTTGTGACTGATAATGAGGACTATTTTGGAGAGTTAGAGTTCATTGAACTTTTAAGATTGAAGAATGAAGTGAATGTTGAGTGTTATATTAATGAGAAGGATGTTTCTGCCTCTGAATTGAAGACACTTGATATGAAGTTTGATGTTTTCTCTTCCTTTTTGAAACATATGCTTGAGAATTCCTCTAATGTTCAGTTATCTGAGATCTCCAAGATCACATTCAAGTATGAGAAGGTCAATTTCCTGTTGTTGATGATTACTTCATTCCATTTGAACTTACATTACCAGACATTTGAAACACAAAGGGACAGTGACAAGAAGATGATGAAACTGCTGGACCAGTTTTTGAACGTGATGACTGCATTTGTACGACCAGGTAAATTACATAAAGTGAGAGATAGATTTGCACCACAAGAATGTCTCTTTTATCAGTTCCTACTAATCTTTTTGAAGTATTTGAACTACAAGACGGTTAAATCAGTGTTACAACCTACTGTTGAAGAACAGAATGATATCATCCTTTTGAAGCAGATGCAACAGAGATTGAATAAACTGAGAGATGATAATCCACTTTATGCCAATTATAGAGTTGTTAAGGCGTTTGATACGCTCAGATCGTTGAATATTGATGAATTGTCTGATGATACTTTAGTCAAAGATGAAAGACGTTTTAATACTGATGGAAATGGATCAAATGTGGTGGAATCTGGTGCTTTCTATTCCAATGCTGAAATCAAAGACATGTTGGATAAATTGAATGTGGATCAGGTGCTGAAATCTCTGATGACGTCGTTGGAACCTTATGGCTTTAATGATTATCTGGAGGCACCGTTGACTATTAAAGAGAAGGAAGAATGATTACTGCTAAGAATACATATCACCATATTAATACTGGGTAGTTATTACTAGTTATTAGTGGTTGATAGTACAGTTAATGGTTGTTTGTGTCATCTAATGATTATGACGTCACGAAATAATAAATGACTATTGGCGTTTATAAAAGACACAGCGAACTTCACTCGCCGCCTAAATAGGAAGGTCTTGGCTCGTGTCCTTACCGTTTTTTTTACACAGCGATCTCAAATGTGAAATGACTGGGTTTTTTAGTGTTGAACATGATCATATCCCGTAACTAAGGCTGGGGAAAGAATCATAACAAAGAGACGCGCTAGTCACCTTCAATGATGATCACTTTCGAGTAAAACAGGGTATTCGTACTCAATGAAAGCCAAGTCTGATTTCAGAGTTTTTAAGAAGGCGGTGTCGGACACCTACGTGAAACGAAAGGTCCTCCAGGAGACAACCCGGCACAATATCCAAGCAGTTGTAACTTCCAAAACAACAATCGTTCCTTCCCAAGGCCACGAGACGAACAAGAGCCCTGATGTAGTGGCCGCCAGTGACGAAGGGGTGCCAGCACAGCTCATTCAGGTTCGTGAAGGTGATAGTACTCCGACTGATGACAGATGGTCCGATGAAATGGATCTTTATTTTGTTGAAGCTGTGTGGAACAATCGAGCTGCCAGAAATGGTGATTCCAATACCCTCCAAGCACCTGCTCTAAGCAGTATTCATACGAATATGATGAAACGCTTTCCACTTGAGAAGAAGAGCAAGTTCAAACCGTATTTGCTGGGACATAAGTTGAAGTGGATGGTAGAAGTGATTTTCCAGTACTATTACCCCATTAGCGAGTTGTCCGGATGCACCTACAGCGAGGTGAACAAGAGATTAGAGTACGCAGGAATCACTGAGCTTGTTGATGAGCTGGAGAATATAACAGATAAGGCTGTTGCTCATAAATTTGAGACTGATGTTCTGAATTCGGCAATCCGTGACAAGTTCTCTACTCGTTTGAGAAACGTCAACATCAAGAAAGTGAAACCCCTCTTCATTAGGTGCGACTACCTCAAGTTCCTAGCCGAGAAGTTTGTGAACTCAAGGGCCCTGGTCTCTGGTAATGTGAGACAGACTTCTGCTGCTCTTGCTAACCAGGCACAATTCCATGAACATGTTACAGAAATACAGAAGCTGACTCCAGAAACAGAGAATAAACCCTCGGACTTATATGTTCTGATTGGAATGCTTTCAGCAGCTAATCTAGAGGTGAACCTACTGTGTGATAAAGAAAATGGACACCAGGGACTAAGACACTGTATTGAGGAGTGTTTCTTCGACGACAAGGAAGCCAGTGATTTGAAAGAACGCCTGACAATGGAGAGACTGAATCAAAATATGTCACTGGTGTTTTATCTCAACGAGTTTCACGATGCTAAGAAGCTGTCCCTGTATCAACAGCCTGGAGAGCTGGGTTCGTTGAAACTGGGACTTTTCGCAACACTGGCTGAACTTGGTTATATCGAGAGATTCGGCTTGAAGAAAGAAACCAAGGCTGCTGCTGAAAAGAAAAACCAGGACAGCAGTGAAGGTAAAATAAATGAGGAGAGCAGTGAAGGTGAAGTAAATGTAAATGATGAACAAGATACCACTTATTAGTACACTATGATTATGTTTTATTGACCCTGTAGATAAGCGTTACGCTGCACTATTGTCAGCGGAACCTTATTGCAGACTTCAAGGAAATCTTCGTGGTCCAACGGTGAGTCCTTCCGCTTATCGAATCCTGTGAAGACCCATTCTTCCAATGCTCTAGCATTTAAAGATGCGGTGTACTGGCCCTCAAGAATTAGGCTTATCTCAAGCTTATTTTTAGCAAGTTCCTTCTTTGAGCCGTATCTTGACTCAAGCTCTTTGAACGCTCTATTGATACACTCTTGTGGTTTATCCCTGTATAGATCCTTTTCGTGTTGTGACATGCCAGGTATCTCATTGACCAAGTCTTCTAACAAGTCTTCTGGTCTCTTGATTTGGTAGTTGTCAAGGCTCTTTGGAAGACGAACATTCTTGATATTAGACAACAGCTGCAACTCCTGCTCAAGATTGAAATTATTCAGGTTGTAGATGACCGCACAAGCTTCTATAATCTTTTCAGATATTGCTAAGCTGCGGTCCAATCCATGTTTCAGAATCTGGGCGCTATTCTTGAGGAACTCGTTTATATGCTCGATCTCGACTCTCAAACGCGTATGGTTGTAGTTGAACAATTCGAACCTATCTCGCAGCTGGCGTTGTTCTTCTTGTATCTTTCTCTCAATCTCTTCCTCAGAAATATCATCCTTTCCCTCGGTATGACCAAAAGAGGCAAGATGATACCTCGTCCCCGTATACGGAGCCATGATTCCAGAGAATGGGTAGTAGCCCGAATCCACTAGCTTGGTCTGCTTCCCCTTCGCAGTCTCCTCCAACAGAATCTTTAAGAAGTTAGAGTTCTCGGTCACAGAAAACTTGAATGCAAGATAGTCATGTGTACTTCCAGTACTTGACGCGTTAATGTAATCAATAAAATTGAACTTGTTGCTGGATATGAGAACGTTGAGCGTCATACTCCCTCCTTCCTTGTGTCCCCTCAGCCCTTTCTTAACCTTAACAAGTTCTCCTCTGGCACTGGTTACCACTGATGTTCCGTCAATTGATCCATTGAAGTTGAGAAGCTCAATGAACGTATCGTAGATTGTAGACCTCGAGGGTCTTTTGGAGTGGAAAACTGGGTTGAAGGGAAGCTGATCCATCGAGTATCGGGTTATTTCCTCATTGATAATAAATGGCTTTAGTCCAATTGACAGAATGTCCGTTATTTCGTCGAGAATTTGACCGACTTGTGAGGTAGTAGTTAACTGAAGATCAACCATTATATCCCTGTAATGTACGTCCTTATGGTTAGACCGGCACCACGCCATAAGCTTCTCGACATACCCAAAGATTTTGGTCTCATGTGAAGGTTTTTCTGGTAGGAGACCTGCGGCTTCCAGCTCTTGAATAAGCTTGTATAAAATGAAGAACTTGTGTTTTGTGAGTTGAGTATAAATCTGAAATCGGTCATCGGATAGACTGAGGACGTGGGTTGTCTTTAAATAGGACGTCGGAGGCGGTTCATTTTGTGAGAAACTGGTAAGAGCTGCTCGACCGCTTTGACTATCGTCAAAAAGACCGGCAAAAAGATGGTAAAAATGGTTCTCGTCCTGTTCCAGTTCCAGTTCCTGTCTGAAAGCACCCACTGCACTGCGATACCCGGCCATAGCGTCCTCTCGTAACTTCAATTGTGGTCTATTACTCGTCAAAACGATTCAGGCCTGACGCGAAAACAACAACAAAATTTACGAAGCCAGGACGCGCAAAATCCAGGAGGTGTTTGGGTCGAAAACTCTACTGAAAGTTTTTGTAGGCCATACTACTACTGCTGTACTGGATAGACGTCTGTTGCTTTCATGGACGATGCGCTACAAAATTGCTAGTGAAGCCTTAATTCGCCAGTGAACATACCTTCCTTTTTAGGAAGTTTGTAAACAGACGTCACCTGAATATCACGTGTGCTTATAAATTGATGACTAATCCAATTTTGAGTTTTACAGTTGGCGAGCGAAGTTTTTTGAGTTTTTCGAGTCGATTACGTCAGCGCTCTTAACTATGGGCGAGTGAAGTTCGCTGTGTTTTTTATAAACGCCATATGACTAATCTTTAGTCCCGAGACTAGTCCCGACTGACGCGACTGACCGCTAATTAGTCCCTAGTCCCACTCCCTAGTCCCAAGGACGTGGCTGGTAAATACTTCCGGGGGCGGGACTCGGGACTGAGACCCACAATGGGGCGGTGAGTCCGTGACGGGCGTCAAGTTTCAACAAAACAATTAAAATAAGCCCAAATATAATTTCAATTAATTTCCTCGAGTGCAGTTTTTCCACATTTTCCACATTTTCCACTAATATTTAATCCTCACAAACGCGTCGTCTCAGATTCATCACTTATAAACTGAGCTCAGAACTCCTTTGAATATTTGAGACTGTTCAATTGTGGATTATTACTACTGATAACCGGAACTGCCTTATTAAAAGCGAAACACGAGCGCGTCTTTGTGTGAAGATCTTTGACTGATTACGGACAACGTGACCCATTAATATATTCCAGCAGCTCAGTTATAACAGCAGAGCAGCCACTACCTCAACTACCACTACCTTAACTACCCGCAATGCCACTCACCGCGACCAACCAGACCACCACCACGTCGCCGGCATCGATCCAGCCGGCATCGCCTTTCTCCCACAAGTCCACCTTATCCTCCTCCGTCTCCCAGGACAATTCCCCAGATTTCATCACCTCAGCCACCTACAAGAAACCCACCCAGAAGCACGTCACACAGTTGTCCACGTCGTCTCCAGCAGGCATCGCCATCGCCTCCCAGGTCACCCCTAAGCGACTAGCCGACCTCTTGACCGCCACGGGTCCCTTGGCCATCAGACACATCACCTCCAACTTGTCCAAACAACTACAAGGATTCGAGAAGTTGTCCTTGTCCAAGCAGAGAAGATTGATCATGAGCTGTCTCAACCAGGGCTGCGAGGAGTACTTGGTCGTGTTCGAGAAGATTGGCTGGGGACAGTGGAGTGCGAAGAAGGTGGAGAAGGAGAACTTCATCAAGGAAAGAGACACGCTCAAAATCTCAAATGCCAAAGTGAAGGACGACGACCACAAGGAACAGAAGGAATCAACCAGTCTCAGTCTCAGTCACAGTCTCAGCTCGATGAACGCCGTCAGAAGAGAGTCCATCACTAGAAATAAGTACGAGACTGACCACCATGAGAAGTTCCTGAAGCCAAAGCTCGAAAGACCAACCAACAACGACTTCGCCATCATGTCCGACGACGAAGACGAAGAACCAAGCTCAGACATGTACGATGACGAAGAGGAGGAAGACGACGATGCCATGTTCAAGTTTGAAGATGAGGAATCGATTCCTCCACTAAAGTTGAATGCCCGTTTGATATCTCCACCAGCTGCCGGCTCACTGCCATCATCCAGAAGACAGTCGAGAGGCGGAATCACGAAGCCAATCATCGCAAAGACGAAGAGATCTAACTCGCAGACACCTACCTCGCCAGAGCTGTTATACTACCACCCATCAAACAAGACGAGGGTCAACAGAAGACACAGCTCGATACGGTCGACACTGGACACGCCTCGCAACGGGAACGGCGGGAACGGGAACGGCGAGGACACAGAGGAGGAGGACTGGGCGACGATGGGTGCGACACAGTTATTGAGATCGACGAACAACAGCAGCACGAATGTTAGCGTTGGGAAGAGCGATGAGGTGATGCAGATGGAGAAGCAAGGTGGTCTGGCACAGGATGAACAGGACGCAGCTTTTGCTTTGGTGAACTTGAGATCTGTTTGATACAGATCGATATTTGTTCCCGCACACTGCTACTCAATTCAATTCAATTCATAAAGGAAAGGAAAGTCATGAGTTCTTTCTTACTTACTTCATTATATTAATAACTTATTCACTATTAGAAAAAACTCCCATCAGTTGTCGTTGTCGTTGTTGTTGTTGTCATTTTTTATCTATGGTTTGTTTATACTATTCAGTTATACGCTGCTACGTTTGGTGGCCTTTTGTTTATATATTTAATGTGGACTTGAAGTCTGTTTCTATGTACTAGTATTCGATTGAATGTGTTTCATTAAGTTTCATTATAATTTGAGTTGTAAGTAGCTCATGTATATATTTTCTCTTGTTACTGCCCTTTGTATGGTACTAGTATTACTAATATACATATATATACATATAAAAAAAAATTACCGCCGACGTCGCGTAGCACAAAACAGCCTCTAAGTCAACAACAAAGCCCTAAATCAAAAATCGGCTTCGATAAAAACACGGGCAAGCCTGCTAAGTACATGGGACTGCCTTTACTTCTGGCGAGTTTATGGGTCAGGAAGGCCAGAAAACTACCAATGCACGATTTTGTTTGTTTACTTTTGCGGCTAATTAGCCGACGTTGCTATGGATATGTGCGAT